>VMDR010019665.1:0-18164 GCA_007922815.1 Macrotus californicus | reverse complement strand
CGGGAAGCACTTTATCTACTCTTCCATTCTAAATGATAGCTTTGCTGGATAGAATAATCTTGGATGTAGATCCTTGTCTTTCATGACTTGGAACACTCCTTGCCAGCCCCTTCTTGCCTGTAAGGTTTCTTTTGAGAAATCGGCTGACAGTCTTATGGGAACTCCTTTGTAGGTAACTGTCTCCTTTTCTCTTGCTGCTTTTAAGATTCTCTCTTTATCTTTCATCTTGGGTAATGTAATTATAATGTGCGTTGGTTTGTTCCTCCTCGGGTCCAACTTCTTTGGGACTCTCTGAGCTTCCTGGACTCCCTGGAAGTCTATTTCCTTTGCCAGATTGGGGAAGTTCTCCTTCATTATTTGTTCACATAAGTTTTCAATTTCTTGCTCTTCCTCTTCTCCTTCTGGAACCCCTATGATTTGGATGTTGGAACATTTAAAGACGTCCTGGAGGTTCCTAAGCCTCTCCTCATTTTTTTGAATTCTTGTTTCTTCATTGTGTTCTGGTTGAATGTTTCTTTCTTCCTTCTGGTCCACACCGTCGATTTGAGTCCCAGTTTCCTTCGCATCACTGTTGGTTCCCTGTACATTTTCCTTTATTTCACTTACCATAATCTTAATTTTTTCATCTAATTTGCGACCAAATTCAACCAAGTCTGTGAGCATCCTGATTACCAGTGTTTTGAACTGTGTATCTGATAGGTTGGCTATCTCTTCGTCGCTTAGTTGTATTTTTTCTGGAACTTTGATCTGTTTTCTCATCTGGGCCATTTTTTTTTTTTGTCTCAGCATGCCTGTTACGTAGTAAGGGGTGGAGCCATAGGTGTTCAAGGGGGGGGCAACCCACTGTGCTGCGTAATGACGCTGTATGTGGGGGAGGGGCCTGAGATGGAGCAGTGCCACTTGCTCTGCTCTCTGCTGGTTTTCAGTCACTTCCCCCACTACCCACAAGCAAATTGGGCCCTTCTGGTGCTGATTCCAGGTGGGTGGGCTTGTGTACATTCTAGGACCCTGTGGGTCTCTCCAGTGAGCTCTCCTGTGAGGCTGGGAGTTTCTCCCGCTGGTGCCTCAATCCCCACAGGTGTTTTCAATCAGAGGTTTGAGGCTTTATTTCCCCGCACTGGAACTCTGGGTTGTGCGGTCTT
The DNA here is from genome assembly GCA_007922815.1 of Macrotus californicus. Classification (NCBI taxonomy): domain Eukaryota; kingdom Metazoa; phylum Chordata; class Mammalia; order Chiroptera; family Phyllostomidae; genus Macrotus; species Macrotus californicus. The sequence continues at coordinate 17,022 of VMDR010019665.1, read as the reverse complement.
GCTCCCCAGTTGTTCCTCTCACTTTATCTGCACACAAATGTGGGACCGCCCGGTCCACCAGCCGCCGCTCTGCCATGAGTCCTCTCCACCCAACTGCCCATCTCCACCCCTCCTACCAGCCTGGGTGAGTGTTTCTTTTTTAACTCCTTGGTTGTTGGATTTCCATACAGTTTGATTTTCTGTCAGTTCTGGTTGCTTTTTGTTTTTAAATTTGTTGTTGTTCTTCTTTTGGTTGTGCTAGGAGGCATAGTGTGTCTAACTATGCCTCCATCTTGGCCAGAAGTCTCTTAGGTTCAAAGTTTTATCTTTTTGCAGCATAGCTTAATTTTGAGTTTGTTGAATTGATTTAATTTTGTTTATAATGTGTACTTTATCTTTTCTCCTTTTATTTAAGAATTTGCCTTTCATTCTATTATGTGCCTAGCACATAATAAGCACTCAGAAAATACTTATTTACTATGAATTTTGTATATTTTTGCTCAAGTGTGATTTAAATGCTTTTGGTAATTGAATAAAAGTATAAACAAAGAGGAAATGAAGTACTCACATAACTGGAAACTGTATAAAAGTGTATAAAAATACTTTTATATGTGAAATAATATAAATATGGTATGTAAAGCTAATCACAGCTGAACAAAGCTATTATGGGCAATTAAGTTGTGAAGAAGAGTATTTTTCAGAGGTGTGGGAAGGGAGTCTGGAAAGCTGGGTGAGAGAAACACAACATGGACCTCCAGCTGATAGCAGACAAGATGAGAGTAAAAGAGGAGCAGGCTTGAGTCCCATCAAGAGAGTAGTCAAATATAAGCAGAGCAGCGAAGCTCTGAGCACCAACCCACGGCTGACTATAAGCCAGACAAGATCAAGAAGGCAGCAAAATATCGGCCTTGGTTCCATAAGGTGTATAAAGTTAGCTATTTCCAGGCCATCTGAATATGAAGGGCTTCAAATTCATTCTAGAATGGATCTAAGATTGTCCCAGAAATCCCAGTCTGAACTATCTTTAGTGACCCAAGTATGCTGGTGGCAACCTTTTACGAATTCTCTGAATTTAGGGCAATCTGACATTAGGCTTACAACCAGATTAACCCTCAAAGTCACTAGGATATTGGGCCTTTGAGGCAACACACCCTTGGGCTTCAGCTCATGTCTAGACTAGCAAGATGAACACCAGAGGAGTAACACGATTCTAGAGATACAGGCTGATCTACGGGCGTCCCAGGCCTCTAGGGCAGGGATGAGCACAGGAGAGTCTATGGGCCAGATCTAGCCCACCATCTGCTTTTATAAACAAAGTTTTGTTTTAACAGACCAACTCATTAATTTACATATTGTCGATGGCTGTTTTCTGCTATAACAGTAGAATTGAGTAGTTAGAACAGAGACTATATGGACCACAAAGCCTAAAATATTTACTAGCTGGACCTTTATAGAAAAAGGTTGCTGATTTCCAGTCTAGAACCATCTCTGGATCAAAGCAACTACTTACTCTCTGTTAAACTGCTAATGACTGATGGCAGATTAATGTATATAATGTCCCCATGTAGTTCACCTGTACTCAGAAAGGGTGTTCCTGCTGTCAGAATCTGAAAAAACACGGTGATGATAGAAATTTTAGGCACCCAGGCAAGCAGTATGGATTCACTAGAGGACGTGCACTCGTCCCCGCTCACACGGGACCACCACAGTGTAATTATGCCTGCTGTCCTGGGACAGGACCACCCCAGTGTAATTACGCCTGCTGTCCTGGGACAGGACCACCCCAGTGTAATTGCGCCTGCTGTCCTGGGACAGTTATTACAGTGTAATTGCGCCTGCTGTCCTGGGACAGCTATTACAGTGTGCTCCTCTTTTCACTTCTCAAATGTGCCTTCGAAAAGCAAAACTGCAAACTCTAGGAAGCCATGCCTCAATTTATATTTTTAAAGGGATTTTTAGAAAATATAATGTATTCAAGTAAAAAATTATTTACAGTCAGATACCTGGGCTAAAAAACAAAACAGCAAAAACAGTTCAACTATTTCAATAAAATTCAGTGGTATATATAGTGTCACTGTAGAGATTATGACTAATAAAAACAGATGAAAGCATAAATTAAAAAAAAATAAAATTCCTGCTCTATTCTTGACTTGGACAATTATATGGTCCTCCATTTAATTCATTTATTTTAATTTATTTTTTAAATCCAATTCTGATTTTATTATAGATATACTAAGTGAATTCAGATAGGTGAGCATGCACACACTTATATACACTAAGTAGAAAGAGAATCTTATAAAAGAAGTAATCAGAAGTGGTTTATAGGTCAGTGAATCTGGACAAGTGGTTCTGAGCTTCCCTGGCTGTTGACCAGCCCTGAGTACTGCACCTGGGGAAGGCACTACGGTGCCACAGTGAAGGAAACAAATACCCCTGAGTGTCTCTGCCTGTTCTTTGGAAAAGGTCCACGGACAGAAGTCTTTTTGATGTGATATTTATCAAGCACTAGTTGGTCTGATTTCTCTCCATTTAAAAAAAAAATTAAAAACAACTAAAAAAAAAGAAAAACCTGTGCTCAAACAGATAACCCTGCCACCAAAAAGAAAATAGAAATGATCTACTAAGTGGCCACCATTTCTTTTTCATTAGCATTTTCTTAATCCCCGTTTTTCCCTAAGAGGACTACTCTATAAGGGCAAAGGTATGAGTTAGAGGATATCCACTACCATCCTTCTTGATAAATTTCTCACTTATCCTGATGAGCAATTTACTTTAATTATGTGTCCACTCAATTAAAAGTTATCAAATACTTAGTGTAGCAGGTACTGTTAACTCACAACACAGTACAGAGGGGAAAACAGTTCACAAATGTAACATTTCACCGATGTGTATTCAAAATGCTAGAAGTACACGGAAGATGGTGTTGAAGGAAGAGTCCTGTGAACTCTGTCCTAAAGGGTCAGCCAGAGTGCTCTAGGCTGAGGAGTGAGGACATTTTCCAAAGTTAGAATTTCAGTAGAAAACAGAGCACTTAAAAGAGTTTAACTGAACCTAATTCAATAAAGGGACTGATTACATAAGTGTGGGCAACTTTAGAAAGCAGCCTTAGGTCTAAGGGAGAGAAGGAGGCATGGAAGGAAGGAAGGCATTGTCATCAGTGCCTTGGGGGAGCAGGACCTGTGGAGAGGGGCCTTGGAAGAATCCAGCCACCTCTAACACTGACAGAGAAAGAGTAAGGGGAGTAAGTACCCCCAACCTCTTTCTTCTCCCATCCTTGGATCTTCTGCTGATCCCTCTTGTTCATAAAACTCACCTGGAAGCCAGAGAACAAGAAAGCCAAAGCGGTATAGTACGTAGAGATTAGCTTTCATGGGCACTGAGCTAGAAAGAGAAAGGCTGACAGTAGATGGGGAGAGGCAGGGTTTGCAGACAATAGTCAATACAGGGTTGCACTTCATCTGAGTCCTGTGCTTCCAGAAAACAGTAATGCTCAAGAAATCCCACTGCCATTTTGTCTTCCAGAATTGGCTAACCTCAAAGGACTTCCCTGCCCTAGCATATTTCAAAATAGAACCTGCCTCCTTCTTTCCTCATGACTCCCCTAAGATGCACAAAATGATGCAGATAACTTCCTTGTCAGCATGCTTCTGTAAAACCCCAGACACCTTTTCTTTCCTCTCAGATGCTTCTTATTAATGAGTGTTCAGCCTGGATGAAAATATTTCCTTAATTGCCTGGTGCATTTTGTCTTTCTCAGGAACTGCATGTGCAAAGATACAGAAGCAAATACTTGCACAAGCTGACCTAGGGAGGTGGAGTACAGGAGGAGGAAAGGGACAGAGGGAGGCCAAAGACAGAGGGAGAACCACGAGTTAGGTTGATAGCAGAGGTGATGGACCTTGAATGTTGGGCAGTTTCAGCTTTGTTGTGTAGGCAACAGACAGCAAATGATTTGAAGCATGGAAGACACAGATGCATGTTTTAGAAAGAAAAATAGAAATACTAGTAAGAATTGATGGACAAAAAGAGTGCCCTGTTTGTGAGCAAGGAAGTGGGGCAGGAGGAGGACATGAAGGTCAGAGATCAGTAAAGGCAGAACAGAAACAGTGGCAGGAAGGAGGGGAAGAAGGGCCTAGAAATGATGTTTCAACATGGAAGCCATGAACCTAGACAATTGAATGGAGACAGTACGAAAGACTTAGAAAGCACTCTGGTTTTTAGCTTGAGTAACTAAGTGGAGGTGATTTTATTAACTGAAACAGAAAATCTCAGAGTAATGAAGATTCGGGGCAGGATGTGGTAGAGATGGGCTTTGAAGTTCTGTAGTTGGAGATTTTATGTACATATATTATATACTTTATATATTATATGTAATTTGTATGTGTTAAATATATATATACATTTCTGTATACATATACATATATTTAACACATGCAGCACATATATATATAACTGTGACATGTATAATAACATACATATGCCTATACACGTTGTTAACATATATAAATATCATTTATTGCTTTCAGTCAACTCACATCATTAATCATGTATATGTTAATATATATCATATAGATCATATATATTTAACATAAATGATATATAATTATACGTCAATATAGAAGTGAACAAAAGTAGGTTTACAGTTGCATTCTGACATGCTCTTGAGTTAATAAAGTTACTGTAATAATCATAATCTGCATGTCTTTTTCCATAGTAACAACTATAAACCTACTTTTGCCCACCCCAGTATATTAACTCAACTCACAACTTTAATCATATATATGTTAAATATATTGCCCTGGCTGATGTAGCTCAGTGGATTGAGTGTGGGCTGAGAACCAAAGGGTCGCCAGTTCAATTCCCAGTAAGGGCACATGCCTGGGTTGCGGGACAGGTCCCCAGTAAGGGGCACAAGAGAGGCAACCACACATTGATATTTCTCTCCTCTTCCCTTCTCTCTAAAAATGAATAAATAAAATCTTAAAAAATAAATAAACAAATATATATATATATATATCTCACATATTTAACATAAGTGATTTTTGATGTGATTTGTGTTAATATAGTAACAAATATTAATAATGTTCATTGATATATACAAATATATAATATATATTATTAATGATGAGTATATACACACGTATATACTCACCAGATAATTTTCAGAGATGTTCTAGATACCTTCCATTTTGCACTCTAGGAAGAGCACTTGGAATAAAAATCAAAGTTTAAGTTAGCTTCCTCAGCTGGAGAAGGAAAGTTTAAGAAAGAAAGATGAAGAAATGAAAAGAAAGGGAAATAGGAAGAAAAGCCTGGAGCAATTTTCATGACCCATTTCGGATGGAGGGGATTGAATTATGGCTGTTCCAGAACAATCAGATGATGATCACCTCATCTCTCCTCTGAAGTGTTGGATTCAGGGATCATCTAATTTTGTGGCTTAATTATAAGTGTACTTCATAAGAACCAAGAAGTTAAGGAACATATTAGAAAACAAGATTAACTTGTCTTTCATGATTTAGAAAATGAACTCCAGGAAGTAGCCCCATATTTATAAGCTCCACTATAAAGTATTTCATGGAATTCTGGACAACAAAATAGCTGCCAGCCGCCAGGATGACCCAGGAAAAGACACTTGTCTCAGTGGTGTGACAGTTCCTGAGGACACGAGATTAAAACGGCTCCATTTGCTTTCCTTGACTAAGCACAGAAAGAAACAGAGATTGTAGTAAATATATAAGCTAGAAAGGAACTAAGAGAAGTGATAGAAATTGCTTAGACAGATTCGTGGCATGGAATCGCATTAGCAGGGAATATTGAGTTCAAAGGACTAAATATTTCCTAATATTGACAGCAGCTAGCTATGGAGCAATCTTTTTATGTTTTGTCAGTCTAGTGTAAAATACCATTGACGAAGTCACTTGAAATTGATTGACTGAAACACTTAAGAGAAACAAAAGAGGATAAAATATTGATTTTGGCAGGGGAGAGGGCTAGCTAGGCATTTCTCATTCCTATTTTTGGCATCCACTGAGTAACCTGATCAGGTTACATGGGACTGGCCAGGTTAAAGACTGTGAATGGAGTCCCTACACACCGAGGTAAGAGTATGATGAGCCAAGCTTCTACACCTAGGTTTAAATTATTTTCTTCCTTTTCCCCTCAAATGCAGAGAGGCAATAAAATATCATACATCTGCAATAATCAGTTTTTTAAAAAATATTCAAGTCACAAAAAATAATTAGAAGTTTTTGTTTCCTGGAATGGGTCTAATAAACTAGGGAAAAGCACACATTATTTTTGGAGGAAGAAAAGTTTGAGCATATTTCTTCCTGAAATGATGCTTTTTTTTTCTGACCATAAAATGTAATGTATGTAATGCCATTAGAGATGGTGCTATAAATTCATGCTGCAACACATCTGTGCTCTTCACAAAACAGAACAAAGACTGACAAAGTACAGAAAAAGAAAATCAGAATGACATCTAGAGGTGAAAAGAGAAGGGGAGGGAAGGGGTGAGAGAGGAGGGAAAAAAGAAATCGGAGTCACAAGCCTGTAAACAGAGGCCTGCTATGCTCCAGGTCCAGAAGAAGGCCGGCAGCAAGGGCAGGAATTTCAGCTCCTGTCGAGGTCTGGGGTCTCAAAGTGTTGCTCTGGGACAGATGACTCTGCCTTACCTCCAGAAACCGAACCAAGCTGTCTCAGGTTTAGGGTAATATTACCACATAGCAGGAGACCCAAGCCACCCATATTGGAACTGGTCTTGACTGAGGGTCAAGGAACTGTGCAAACTGTCAGTCAGGGACAAAGAGTACAGGAAACAATGAAGAAAACAAAGGCATGAACAAATGAACAAAAAAACTTTTCCACGAAAATAAGCTGCAATGCAAATTAAAACACACACACAATTAATATAGAAAACAGGCTACAGAATTGGACAAGATGATATCAGTGAATCTCAGGCTGATGACTTGAATACTCCTCTATCAGAGAATGATAGATGAAAAACAAAAATATTAAGAATATCAATGATTTGAACAGCATCATTTTGTCCATTACTAATGGGTCATGGAAAGTCAATGGGAAAAGCCCCTTTTGGAAAACACTTTCATCCCTGAGAAAAAGAAAGATATGTGGAAAGAAGTTTTCCTTTCTTCTTCTCCTGATACACAATCAGTCATCAGATGGCATGCTGCCTGGAGCTGCGCCAGCCTCCTGGATGATGAGGGTCAAAGCCAACTGCTGAAGGCCGCCCACTGAGATGAACACAGGAAAGCACACAGAGCCCAGGTTCTTGGTTGTATCACCTGGCTGCCGCACAAGGCCCAGAACCGTCTCCTGCAGACTTCTTGTTGTATAAGATACAAATCTCACTGTTTAAGCCATTTCCCTTGTATATTCTATTACTTGCCAACATCTCCTAAATTGGATCTATAAATTAAAGCATTTTCAATCAAAATCTCTATAGAGTTTTTCATGGAAACTGAAAGTTACTCTTAAAATCTATATGGAAGAGCAGCAAGCCAAAAATAGGCAAGTCCATTTTAAAGGACAAACACTGAGGACTTGCCCTATCAGATACCAAGAGTATTAAAAAATTATAGAAATTCAGACAGTATGATGCTGGTGCAGAAACAGCCCAAGAAACCAGCAGGGCACTAGTGAGCTCCGAACCAGACTTGTGTACATGGAAACCATACAACGCAGAAGTGGCACCACAGAGTGGGGTGAAAGCTGCTGAGGGAATGTTTTTATACAAATACAGACACATACCTACAGCTTTACACTAAACAAAAAATAAATTCCAGATATAAAAAACCATAAATATCACATGGGTTAAAGAAAGTATAAGAGAAAGTCATTTTGGAGGTAAAACTGTTTAAAAAAACACAAAAGCACAAATCAAAAAGGAATATTGATAAATTTAACACATTAAAATTAAAATATTGCACGTAACCCAGACCCCTGTGGGGGGAGGCAGTCCACATGGGCCCTGAGTGCACATCTTCCTGTGTCTGCCAACATAGCACAGCCCCGACCTCTCCCCACCTGGGCCCTTTCACAGGTTGTGTTTGCCATGAGCAAACTTGGAGATGAGGTAACGTCTATCTCTAAAGAGAGGCTTGATACCCCTCTGTGGAAAAAGGACAGATTCTCCAAGCATAATGTTCTTTTTTTGAAATTACATGTGCAGGCATCTGTTGCCCCTGGGGCACTTTGGGGGACATTGTGAGCCAAGACAATTGTGATGGTTTATAATACAAGGTTTACATTTGTTTCTATAGTATACGAGACACCATTTTTAGCCTTGGTTCTACATTTAGATCCATTCAATACTCAATACTAGCCTTATTTATCATGTCTTTATCCATGCCTTCTCTATCATTTGCTTGGCTGGATATCAACCGCTTGTATTTTTTAGGAAGGACAGTTTGGAACTACAGTTCTTGACCTCTTTTTTGATAATTTAAAAATTTCTATCTATGGCTTATATAACTTAATATAAATTTAACTGCATTTAAAATCGTGGGGTCACATTTTCTTTCCCTGAGGACTTTGTAGTTATTGCTACATTTTCTCCTAGCCCGGGAGAATGGTACAGGGAAGTCTAACACGGAATAAATTCCTTCCAATAGGTGACTTGATTCTTCTGTCTGGATGTCTATAGAATGTTTTGATTATCTTGAAGTCCTTTAATACTGAATATGTTTCAGTACTAAGCAATCAGCACCAACGTTTCCAGAAATAATGTGTTATTTCAGTTTGTAAATTTGAATTTGCCTTTATTTCAGCACAATGTCTTTGTGTTATAATTTTGAATATTTTTCCTGTTCCATTTGTCATGTTCTCCTGAGAGACAACAATTGTCTTTATTTTGGACTTTCTATATTCTGACTCCATTTTTTATCATTCTCTCTTAACTTTTTATACTGTATTATTTTCCATTTCACATTCAATTTTATTCTTCATATCATATTTTAGAGCTGTCTTTTCTTCTTTTATGATGTTTTTAATGTAATATTTATGGTTACCTGGCCCCTCAGCCACTTGCCCTCACAGGCACCTGGGAGTGACTCAGGGAATCCCAGCAACTGCCCCTTCTTGCCTTTGCTTAGTGAGAGCTCACAGCCTGCCAGACACCAAGGAGCGTCCCCACCCTTTCAGGGGTTTTAGAGTCAGGTGGTGGGGGAGACTCCAGCAAGTCATTCAACTTTCTGAGTGAGCATTATATCCTCATCTACAAAATGAGGATGATGATAATAATACCTATCTAATAAGGACGCAGTGAGGATTAAATGAACTCAAGTGCTTCAGAAAGCCAAACTGAAACACGCCATAAGTATGGGCTGGTGTGTGCATGTGTGTGTGTATTCTGCCAAGGTTTACAGTCACATGATACTTGGAAGACCATTGTTGGTTTACACCACACCTGCTGAAATAGGAAAAAAAGCCTTAAGCTCTGCTAAAATATGGGGAAACACTTCTAAGCACTTTAAACATATATAGATTTCCTAAAAACTTAATGTATAAGTTTTACAATACTTAATATATCTTCAAAATTTACCCCAAGGTTCTTATGCTTTGAGAAACACAAACTAAAAAGAAAAGATGATAACCTTTTCCAGGTAAAGCACAGTAAAATATTCTCTGAGATACTAAAACAGCATTTAATTGCTAGTCTATTCTTGGCCTTTGAAGAAAGTTCACAGCAAAAATATCAAACTGTCGCTGAGGGTTGGTTTAGACATTTAACTTTCAGGAAGGGAGATTGATGATGATCATTATTTTCGATACTGTTGTATATTTACCCAGCAGATTTCCCCCAAAGAGCCAAAGGGTTAACAGAACCTGACAGCTGAGCTGAGGCAGGCTAAGTCCTTTAACTAGCTCAATGCTCACCTCTGGAGTAACAAGAACGCCTGCAGTGAAGGAGAAGTGAGCCTTCTCCACCTGACTGGGTGCTCTGTGCACTTCAGAAGCAACAAGAGCAACCTCTGCTGCAAAGCCCAGCCTCAGCTCCGGTCACCACTCAGCTCAAGCACAAAGGCACAGGCTCCAAGAGCCAAATGCGCTGCTTCTCCAGTGTTAGTTTGCTCCCTCTTCCCAGCAAGAGGGCTGCGGGGCGCTGTCTAGACTGCAGTCCGTGCCCGCAAGTACTGAGGGCCTAACTGAGAGAGTATGATGGAGGTCTGGCACCTGAGCCTGTCTTCTGTTCAGCTCTGTGAGACTGGGCCAACCACTTAATCCCTTAGTTTCCTCACCTGTAAGTGCACGGGACTGAGATGGCTCTCTAAGGTCCCTATCAGTCTAAGGGTCTATGTTTCTAAGGACACAGCAAAACAAGACTGAATATACGTGTGAAAAGATGAAAAGCTTCAATCATGTGAACACTCACTCCATGACTAGAGGAGTCATGAAAAGAGTGGTTCAAGTCACAATTTCACAAACTTAGTTACAAATGAACTGATTGTTATTCCGTTAACGCAGTCTCCAGCTCTACATGACAGAGAAAAGAGGACTTACTGGGGATTCAATGTCCTCTAGGAGTAACACAGAACAGCGCTCACATTTCAGCAGGGTTTGGGCCCGATGCATTATCTTCCTGACAATTTTCTCCAGGTCAGTCTGTTCTTCAAAGAGGTCATTAACCACCTCTAGCAAAGCCTGGGAAAGGTGAGATGGATGTATTTAGGTGGATAGAGGACTGAATAAAAATACTGGGTTTTTTCCTCTGAAAATTCCATTTAGTCTTTGCTATAATAAAATCTGCATATTTTTGTGTGGCTACTTTTTAAAGCATTTATGATTATTTTGCCATATACATATTTTTATAATTTTGTTTAATAACAGAGTCTTGAACTGCAGAACACAACTTGGGAATAGTTCCAGTCCATATAGTCCCATATAATTCCCGCATACAGCTCCGTGTGTGTGTGTGTGTGTGTGTGTGTGTGTGTGACTCTATCCCATATAGCTAATGACTACATGATCCATACAGTCATTAATTATAGGCTTCTCCCCCACCCCCGCACAGTTTTTCTGCAATGCAACTAGGAATAAACCCAACATTTTATAAGTAATGAATACCTGACTCCCTCATTTATTTCAGAAAATTGCAAAGCAGCTCTTCCTTACCATAAGGAAGAAATAGTTTCATAGTCAAACTTAAGACTCATTTGCACTAACACACATCTCTCACAGAAGTCTGAAAGAATTATAGTGGTGAGTGCTAATTAAGTTTCAGAGTCTTCCAAAAAATATATATAAGCCCTCGTTAATCCTTTTACACAAGAAGTATTGCTTCATTGCAATCTGTCCAGAAAAACATTTGAATACTATTATATATCTCAGGAAAGAAAACACCGTTAAAACAGCAGAATAAAAAAAATTCTTACTTAAAAACTATGTACTCCTTTGAAAAACAAATTGTAACAACCCGTTATTTTATCCAACTATTAGTTTGCAGTCTTTGCATTGAAATAATATTTATTTGCAGTTTTTCATTACATGGATATTTCCAGAGATTTAAGAATAGTAGGCTATGTTCAGGTGGTAGATATTATGCTGCTATCAAATAGCAATCAGAAAATTACACAGCCAGTGAATTGGCCAGAGGGTGCTTTATTCAATAGAATTTAATAAGATGTGCACTCTCAAGTCTGATACCTCACAAAAGGGTTTCATGGGTTTTCAAACTCACATCTATTCAGGGAGATGGTGTTGATCATCATCATCCCAGGGACATGGCTAATTTCAACTTCAACAATGAATTTGATTTGTCCTGGAACCATTTGAAAATTTCTTCTCTGAGTTTAATCAGGTAGAAAAGAATTTGAATGAGTTAATGGCTCTATGAAATGAGTCTGGTTCACGGAGCATCTAAAATAGGACCAAATATCCTGGGTAGTGTTTTCTCTAGAGAGAGCGGTAAAAATGGCTAAGGACTGTGCTCTAACCCCAAAGTAAACAGAAACACCAGGAGGCGAAAAAAGTTTTAAGTGCTTCCTGACAAGCTGGCTTTGGGACAGCAAACCACGGTAGAGGTCAGTGTGCAATAATTTCATATTCAAATAGAACATCAAAGATGTGGCAATTGTCTGAATAATTACCAATAAAATCCCCTGTTATTAAGGGGGAACATTATTTCTGTAATCATCCAGACTGTTTCTTCAGATGGATCATATTAACTGAACAATTATTTAACTTTGCAATTTGTTGTGACTGCGTGGATAGGGCCTCTGGGACCCACACAGAAGAACATTTATCTCAAAGGAAAAACTCATTCTGCCTCGAGTCTTGTACTGACAAATCACATTATAGTAACTTTATTGTTTCTAATTAAAAATTGTTGCTGTACTAACAAGTAATAAAGGTTTTTCAAATAACGATGCAGTTGACCTCCAGAACAGGAGAAAAAGAGAAGAAAATCCAGATGATATGCACTTCAACAGACCCCAGAAGCCTTTCACACAGTTGAACACTCCCTTCTTCCTGACTTCACATGCATTTCCCGTCCCTTCTTCCAGTGACTTTCTTTGCTCCAGGCCTCATCCTTGGATCTCTTCCCTTCTCTTATCCACACATTGTCCCCCAGATTAACTCACCCGGTAGTCTAGCTTTAAATATCATCTCTATGCTGATGGTTCCTAAACATTAATCTTGAATCCTGATCTCCCAAAAATTTAGATTACTTAACTGTTTTTGTATAGTCACCATGCTGAATATTATGTCCCCAGAATGTATTCATCTTATAATTGAAAATTTTTACACTTTGACTAGCATCTCTCCATTTGCCCCACAACCCAGCCCTGGCAACCATCATTCTACTCTCTGTTTCTATGAGTTCTGCTTCTCATAGATCCAACATGTAAGTGAGATCACACAGTATTTTTCTTTCTCTGTCTGACCTATTTCATTTAGCACAGTGCCCTCAAGGTCCATCTGTGTTGTCACAAGTGGCAGGACTTCCTTCTTTATTATGGCCGGATGATATTCTGTTGTGTATATATACTATAATTTCTTTATGTACTCATTCATCAGTGGACACTTAGGCTGTTTTTATATCTGGGCTACTGTGAATAATGCTGCAAAGAACATGGGGATGCAGATATCTCTGCAAGATAATGACATCACTTCCTTTGGATATATACCCAGCAGTGGGGTTGCTGTATTATATGGAAGTTCAATTTTTAACTGGGAGGAACCTCCATCCTGCTTTCCATGATGGCTCTACCAATTTATATTCTCACAAATGGTGCACAGGATTCCATTTTCTCCACATCCTCACTCACTTATCTCCTGCCTTCTTGATAAAAGTCATTCTAATAGGTGTGAGGTGGTAACTTATTGTGGTTTTGACTTCCATTTCTCTGATAATTACTGGTGATGAGCATCATTTCATGCACCAGTTGGCCATCATATGTCTTCTTTGAGGGGGAGAATGTCTACTTAGATGTTCTGCCTGTTTTTCAATTGGATTATTTGGGAGTTTTGCTATTGAATTGTATATTTTGGATATTAATCTCATATCAAATATATATGGTTTGTAAATATTTTCTCCCATTCCATAGGTTGCTTTTTAATTTTGTTGACTATTTCTTTTGCTGTGCAGAAGTTTTTAAGCTTGAGGTAGCTTCACTTGTTTATTCTTGCTTTTGTTGCTTGTGCTTTTGTGTCAGATCAAAAAAAAAAATCACTGGAGATTCTCCCCTATTTTTTCTTCTAGGAGTTTTACAGTTTCAGGTAATATTTACGTCTTTAATCCATTTCAAGTTAACTTTTGTGATTGGTATAATAAGATAAGGGCCTAATTTCATTTTTTTGCTTGTGAATATCCAGTTTTCCCAACTGTGATCATTTACTGAAAAAAATTATCTTTTCTTCATTAAGTATCCTTGGCTCCCTTGTCAAATATTTGTTGACTATATATGCATGGATTTATTTCTGGGCTCTAGATTCTATTCTACTGATCTAGGTATCTGTTTTTATGCCAGCACCATACTGTTTTTATTACTATAGCTTCATAGTATAGCTTGAAATGAAGAAGTGTGATTGCTCCAGCTTTGTTCTTTTTCAAAATTGCTCTGGCTATTTGAGGTCTTTCCTCTTCTCTCTCTAGACACACAGATCAAGTGTTCTGTGCCAGGGCCTTTGCATTTAATATTTCTACTGCCTGCAAAGCTCTTCCTAGATCTTTGTGCAGCTTTGCTCCTTCATGTAATCCAGGTCCCCACTTAAATATTATCTCCTTCTCCAGACCTTCTTAATCACTCTCTGAAATAAGCATCTTCCCAAACTATTCTTCAACAAGTCTGTCCCTTTAACTCACTTAACTTTTCTTTATAGCACTTATCACAACCTATACTATGTTGATTTTTGTTTGCTTATTTATTATCTTTTGTTCCCACTAGAATAGCAAGCTCTCTGAAGGCAGGGACTTTGAACAGATAGTGTCTGAATAAAGATTTGTTGAATGAGTAAATGAATTGTGCCATACATGAAAATGTAAAGATTAATAATATATGAAGTGTCCCTTAAGGAGTTTATAATGTAGTCAGAGAAGAGGGCCATTGATATTATATAGTGTGATAAGTATCCATAATAGAACAATAGCAATAGATAGAAGGAAAAACAATAAATAAAGAAGGGAAGATTAAATAGAAGTCTGAGCTGGGTCCTGAAGGAAATTCAAGGCAAATTATACTGAGAGTCAAAAGGTGGACATGAGGCATGGAAGGTAGATGGAGAAATGCAGGTAAAGGTATGAGAAAGTAAAAAAAATAGATTGTTTTATGGAAATTAGGTACTATATTGCTGGAGTGTCAAATGAAAGGAGAGGAATGGTAAGATGTGGGGCTAAGGATGGAAACAGGATCCAAGACAGAGAAAAGGTGTGGTATGCTGTGCTGAAGAAGGTGGCTGTAGCAGTGAACTGTGTTTGTTTATGCACTGTGAAATATTCATAAGTCCTAATGCTTAGCAAGTGAAACTTTCAATCAGTTTGATGACCAATTAATTGAGGGTTTCCAACCTTTTAGAATATCTTCTTGTTAAATATATTTCAAACTTGTGACAGTACTTTCCTTATATTTAAAAGTGTAGTGAGCCTAATATAATTTAATCCCTATGTGATAATTTAGTATTTTTTGAGCATCTGTCTTTGTTTTTTATTTTTTTATTTATTTTTAGAGAGAAGGGAGGGAGAGAAAGAAACATCAACTGGTTGCCTCCTGCACACCCCAGCTGGGGCCCTGGCCTGCAACCCAGGCATGTGCCCTGACTGGGAATCAAACTAGTGACCTTTTGGTTTGTAGACCAGTGCTCAATTCAATGAACCACAACAGCCAGAACATGTTTTTTTTTAACTATTAAACTTGTGGAGGCAAATGAGATCCATCCTTCTGTGTGTGTTTCTTTATAATCCTATAAAAGAGTGTTTACATGTTGTCCAATTATTTTGTGATAGTTCTCCAGAAAACCTTTCAATTCAAAAACAAAATTTGTGAGGTAGGGTGAAATCATTTGTAACATACTTTGCTTCTTAAGAGAATTGAAATGTAAAAATATTGCTAAATTGTGTTATCATTTCAAAGCTGTAAGTAAGCAAGACTATATCTGTTGTCTTATAGTGTAGATGTGAAATTAATTTCCATGTTAAAAGAAGCTAGTACTATTTCCTTCAAATAATAACAGAGAATTTGTACCCACTTTCATGTGGACTCACTGCTTAAAGGGATCTTCAACCATAGACTTGAAAGATTATAGAAATAAAAAAGGTTCCTGGCTATTCGAAGGTCATCTGCAGTTTTTAAAAGACATCAAGACTCATAGACTCTAGAAAGACAGACTTTTGAGGCTTGTCAGCCATGTTTCTTTTTACTCACCCTGCTTCTTTCATATTCTTTTCTTGAGGCAGCAAATACCTGAGCATTAGATATGGCGATTCCACAAAACGGAAGGTACATCTGCATAACCTGGGGACAAAGAAAGTGTTAAGAATATTGAAACATCACAGAACCAAACTCCACATTTCCTGACTATACCTGATTGCAGTGCTTTCTTTTCCACCACAGAAACTGAGTGTGGAGTTATTGATACTAGCAGCTTAACTTCAGAAGGGATATTTGTCAGCATCAACTACCAGAAGGTCTCAATCAAGCGTTAAGTAAAGACAGTCACATCTATGAAGACAGAAAGTGAAGCAACAGATTATGGTGGCAAAGATACAGGAACTGGGTCCAAATCATCTTTGTATGCCTTCTTTGAACAATGAAAAATGAATAAATGAATAAAATCTGATATATCTAGAATTTAAGTCAAGTGCCCACACTCAAATTTAGAGGTAGGCAGAATATAAGTCAATTTGTTTATACTTATGTATCTATAGCAGAGATCTCAGCTTGATCCTATAACTCTGTCAACTACAGATTTTGGTATACCTGTTAGGTTAGGCCCAGTATGAACTTCGAGGCCAGAGAACCTAGGAGCCCCATGCAAAAGAGCTCAAATTGTGTCCACTACTCTGCTGACATAAGTAGATATGAATGCAAATTGGTGATATGGTCTTAAAAAAGTCTGTTTGAAAAACAGCTGGGGATTCTTTAAGAGAGCACTCCTCCTATGGGAAGAAACAAGTATGATGGGCCTGATTCTAACAAATAATTTCTCATCACAGGCTGTATGTCTAGGGATTTTCAGTACTACCTGGTACTCTCCATCAAATTCAATTCCACAATCTCTAATTCCATAGGAAGAGAGAATGCCTCATGTAAAAACCTAAAGCCTTATTTCCCTAAATCTTCATAAAGTATGTCACTGTGACAAGTGACATATTGTTGGTACTTCTCTAAAGCAGCGGGATAAGAGCGTATTCTTTCTCTCTCTCTCTCTCTCTCTCTCTCTCTCTCTCTCTCTCTCTCTCTCTCTCACACACACACACACACACACACACACACACACACACACCCACCCACCCACCACTATGATGCCTGGCAAAGAGAAAGAGCAGTTGCAAAATAGCAGTTTCTACCATGCCCAAAAGAA
>VMDR010019664.1:0-18170 GCA_007922815.1 Macrotus californicus | reverse complement strand
AGAATCATTGAGCTGGAAGACAAGGTAGAAAAAAATCGAATCAAAACAACAACAAAAAAGACTCAAAAAGAAGTAAATAATAAAGATCAGAGCAGAATTAAATGAAATAGAGTAAAAAAAAAGTACAAAAGATCAATGAATTCAAGAGCTGTTTCTTTGAAAAGATAAACAAGATTGACAAACCTTTAATCAATTCATCAAGAAAAAAGGAGGAAGAACCCAAATAAATAAAATCAGAAATGAAAGAGGAGAAATAACAATTGACACGAAAGAAATACAAAGGATTGTAAGAAAATATTATGAACAACTTATATACCAATGAACTGGACAACACAGACGAAATGAATAAATTCCTAGAAACATACAATCTTCCAAAACTAAATCAGAAAGAATTATAGAATCTGAATAGACAGATTACACCTAGTGAAATTGAAGCAGTAAACAAAAATTCCCAACAAACAAAAGCCCTGGACCAGATAGTTTCACAGGTGAATTTTACCAAACATTCCAAGAAAAACTAACATCTCTCCTCAAATTATTTCATAAAATTCAAGAGGAGGGAAGGCTCCCAAACTCATTTTAAGAGGCTAGCATTATCCTAATTCCAAAACCAGATAAAGACACTATAAAGAAAGGAAATTATAGACCAATTCCTGAATGAATATAGACACTAAAATCCTCAACAAAATATTAGCAAACTGAAGACAGCAATGCATCAAAAAGATCATATACCATGAACAAGTGGGATTTATTCTGTGAGCACAAGTTTGGCACAACATTCTCAAATCAATAAATGTCATTCACCACATAAACAAAATAAAGGATAAAAACTACATAATCCTATCAATAGAAGCAAAAAAAGCATTTGATAAAATCCAGCACTCATTTATGATAAAAACTCTCAATAAAGTGGAATTAGAGGAAACATACCTAAACATAATAAAGGCCATGTATACAAACCCACTGCCAGCATCATACTCAATGG
Source organism: Macrotus californicus (assembly GCA_007922815.1). Taxonomy (NCBI): domain Eukaryota; kingdom Metazoa; phylum Chordata; class Mammalia; order Chiroptera; family Phyllostomidae; genus Macrotus; species Macrotus californicus. The sequence continues at coordinate 17,185 of VMDR010019664.1, read as the reverse complement.
GCAAAAACTACAACGGTTCCCCTTAAGATGAGAAACAAGACAGGGATGTCTACTTTCACCTCTTTTACTCAACATAGTGCTGGAAGTCCTAGCCACAGCAATCATACAAGAAGATCTCACCTTTAAGTGGAACCTAATCAACAAAACAAACAAGAAAGCAAAATATAACCAGAGACATTGAAATTAAGAACAATCTGACAGTAACCAGAGGGTAGGTGGGAGGGGATAATGGAGGGAAAGAGGGGAAGGGTTTCAGGAACAACTATAAAGGACACATGGACAAAACCTAAGTGGGATGGAATCAGGGGAGGGAGGCAGGGTGGCTGAGGTGGGGGGAAAGTGGTGGGGGGTAAATGCAGACAACTGTACTTGAACAATAATAAAATAATTTTTTAAAAATTCAAAAAAAAAGAAGAAATAAAAGGTATTCAAATTGAAAAGGAAGAAGTAAATCTGTCATTAGTTGCAGGCAACATGATTCTGTATATACAGAAAACCCCAAAGATCCCACCAAGAAACTACTAGAACTGATAAATGAATTCTGCAAAGTAGCAGGATCCAAAATTAGTGTCCAGAAATCAGTTGCATTTTATATGTCAATAACTAACTAACAGAAAGGGAAATTAAGAAAATTATCCCATTCACAATTACTTCAAAAAGAATAGAATACCTGGGATTAAACCTAACCAAGGATATAAAAGACATGTACTTAGAAAATTATAAGATACTGAAGAACAAAATAGAAGATACAAATAAGTGGGAGCACATACGGTGTTCATGAATAGGAAGAATTAACATCATTAAAATGCCCTTACTACCCAAGCAATCTATAGATTCAATGCAATTCTTATCAAGTTTCCAATGACATATTTCACAGAACTAGTACAAACATTTCAAAAACTTATATGGAGCCACAAAAGGTCCCACATGGCAACAGCAATCCTGAGGAAAAAAAACAAAGTTGGAGGAATCAGTATGCCTCATATCAAACTGTACTATAAGGCCACAGTAATCAAAACAGCCTGGTACTGGCATAAAAACAGGCACATAGATCAATGAAACAGAATAGAAAACCCAGAAATAAGCCCACACTTTTACGGCCAATTTTTATTTGACAGAGGAAGCAAGCACATACAATGGGTTAGTTTATTCAATAAATGATGCTGGGAAAACTGGACAGATACGTGCAGGAATATGAAACTACACCACCTTCTTACACCACATACAAGAAGAAATTTTAAATGGATCAAAGACTTAAATGTTAGACCTGAAACCATAAAAAGCATAGAAAACAAAGGCAGCAAAATCTCGGACATGGCTCATAGCCATATTTTATCAGATGTATCTCCCCAAGCAAGGGAAACAAAAGAAAAAATAAACAAATGGGACTACATCAAACTAAAAGTTTTTGCACAGTAAAGCAAATCATGAACAAAATAAGAGGACAATCCACATAATAGGAGAACATATTTGCCAATACATCTGATAAGGAGTTGATACCCAAAATTTATAAAGAACTTACAAAATTCAACACTAAAAAAACAACCCAATTAAAAAATGGGCAAAGGATTTAATAGATACTTCTCCAAGGACATATAGATGGCCAATAGGCATATGAAAAGATACTCAACATCACTAACCTTGAGAGAAATGCAAATTAAAACCACAATGAGATATCACCTCACGCCTGTCAGAATGGCTATCATCAACAAATCAACAAACAAGTGCTGGTGAGGATGTGGAGGCAGGGGAACCCTGATGCACTGTTAGTGGGAAGGCAGACTGGTAGAGCCACTGTGGAAAGCAGTATTGAAATACCTCAAAAAATTGAATATGGATTCTCTGGTCAAGATGGCAACATAGGCAGACATGGCTCACCTCTTCATACAACCACATCAAAATTATAACTAAAATATAGAACAACCATCACTCAGGAACATCAGAAATTGAGTTGAACGGAAGTCCAACAACTACAAAATCGAGTTGAACGGAAGTCTGACAACTACAGAATTGAAGAAACCACATCCATCCTGACTGGTAGGAGTGGTGTGGAGGCAGAACGGGTGGCCCCAAACCCACATGGGTAAAAATTTGGGAGGGGTATCTTGGTAGCAAGGAGACCCAGATCCACACCGGGTCCCCCAGGCCAGGATTCCAATGCCAGGAAGATAAATCCCCACAACTTCTGGCTGAGAAAACCAGCATGGATTGAGTCGGTAGAGGAGGTTGCAGGACCCTAAGCAGTTCCTCTTAAAGAACCCACACACAAACTCACCTATTCCAATTCACTCCCTCTGAGCTCTAGCACCAGGGTGGCAGCTGAAAGGGCACCAGTGTTATACAGGAAGAAACTGAGGTGTCTGGCATCGGGGTAGGCAGAGGTCATTGTCCCTTTGCTGAGTCCTCCCCCCACAGCACCAGTAGGCTGGTGTGATATCTGAGACTCCATCAACCTGCCTAACACTGTGTGACCCACCTTTGAGATCCACAGAGGCTCTGTCCTACACAACTTAGGAGCCAGCCCAAGCTGCTTTTCCGTAAGAATGGATGCTCTTGGCTCCTATATCCTATCAAAAAAGCAACAGCTGGCTTCAGTAAACCCTAGAGGCAGCCAGATTAGAGTCATAGCTTGGCTTCACCTGGGACTCTCCAAACCCAGCATAAGTAGCAGCCATTTCAGATTGCTTTACAGCTCAGGCAAGGTGCCCCAGGCAAAACACAGGTGGGGGCTGGCCTTGGTCTGCACCCACCCAGGAAACCCCAGGGCCAACCCACCCAGTGGACAGCTACAGACCACGTAGGAGCACCACCACCCTGCCCCTGCACAGCTGACCCTCCATAGGGGAAGAGGGTGGTGGTAAGTGGTCACAGCCAGTCCTTGCAGCTGACTGGCCTGGGTAAATCCCTCCCATTGATCTGCCAAGAGCAACCAAGACTCAACTATAAGAGGAGGGTGTACTCAGCCCACACAAAGGGTGCACTTCAAGTACCCAGTTTGGGTGATAGGGGAGGCTATGCCACTGGACCCTACAGGATACCTACTACATTAGGCCATGCTACCAAAACACAGAGTCATAACAGCTCTACATAATACATAGAAACAAACACAGGGAGGCTGCCAAAATGAGAAGACAAAGAAACATGGCCCAAATGAAAGAACAGATCAAAACTCCAGAAAAAGGGCTAAACAAAATGGAGATAAGCAATCTAGCAGATGCAGAATTCAAAATACTGATTATAAGGATGCTCAAGAAACTTAGTGAGGACCTCAGCTGAAATGAATGATACACTAATTGAAATAAAGAACAATTTACAGGGAAATAACAGTAGAATGGATGAAGCCAAGAATCAAATCAATGATTTGGAAATAAGGAACCAAAAAAACAACCACACAGAACAAAAAGAAGAAAAAAGAATCCAAAAAAATGAGGATAATATAACTCTAGGACAACTTTAAGAGGTCCAACATTCTCCTCATAGGGATATCAGAAGAAGAGAAAGAGCAAGAAATTGGAAATCTATCTGAAAAAAATAGTGAAAGAAAACTTCCCTAATTTTGTGAAGGAAGTAGACATGCAAGTCCAGGAAATGCAGAGAGTCTCAATTACAATGGATACAAAGAGGCCCACTCCAAGACACATCATTATTAAAAGGCCAAAGGTTAAAGATAAAGAGAGATTCTTAAAAGCAAGAGAAAAGAAGTTATTTACTGGAAGATTGACAGATGGAGGGTGGAAGAGGTAAGGGGATTAAGAAGTACAAATAGGTAGTTACAGAATAGCCATGGGGATGTAAAGTACAGTACAGGAAATAGAGTAGCCAAATAACTTACATGTACAACCCATGGACATGAACAATGGTGGGGGGATTGTCTGAGGGAGTGGGGTGTGCTTAGTGGAGGGGGGCAAAGGGTGAAAAATCAGGACAACTGAAATAGCACAATCAATAAAATATATATATTTTTAAAATTTTTTAAATGGGTCTGCCTTTTGACCCAGTGATCCCACTTCTGGGAATAGATCTGAAAGAACCCAAAACAGTAATTCAAAAGAACATAAGCACCCTTATATTCATTGCAGTGTTATTCCTAGATATGGAAGCAGCCCAAGTGTCCATCAGTAGATGAGTGGATAAAACAACTATGGAATATTTACACAATGAAATATGACACAGCCATAAAAAAGAAGAAAATTTTACCTTTTGCAATAGTATGGATGGATCTAGAGAAGATTATGCTAAGTGAAATATGCCATTCAGAGAAAGACAAATACCATATGATTTCACTCAGATGTGGAATCTAATGAGCAAGCTGAACTAACAAGGAAGATGCGGACAGACTCATAGATGGAGAGCAGGATGACAGCTAGTAGAGGGTGAGGTGAGGGGGTAGAGGGATTGAGCAAAAAAGGAAAAAGGACTCATGGACCTGGACAACAGTGTGGTGATTGCTGGGGAAGGGGAGTATAAGAGGACTAACTGGTAATGGAAAAACACAATAAAGTGTAAATCTAAATTAATCAGTAGACTGAGTAAAGTAGATTGCCTAACCTAATATACGTGGGCCTCAGCCAATTAGTTGAAGGCTAGCATAGAGCAAAAAGGATGACTGTCACCCAAGTAAGAGAGGATTCTTCCAATGTGACTGCCTTTGAGCTGGGACACCAGTTTTTTCCCTGCACTTGGACTAGAACTGAGACACTGGCTCCTGCTAGGTCTTGAGCCTGCTGGCCTTTGGACTAGAACTACACCCTTAGCTCTCCTAGGTCTCCAGCTTGCTGACTCACCCTACAGATCTCAGGACTTGTCAGCCTCCATAACAGTATCAGCCTTATACCAATTTTTCATAATAAATAAGGAAATGTTTGTTTATTTCTTATATTTATTTATTACAAAATAGGGTGTATACACATACACACGTGCGCGCGCGCGCGCGCGTAGGCAAAAGTAGGTTTACAGTTGTGAGTACGTGAAACAGTTTATTCTTGTAACATTATTAGTTATTGTATTCTTTTCCATGGAACAATTCTAAACCGACTTCTGCCTATACCAGCCTCCTTATTTTCCATCACAGGCATTTTGCCTAATAAAAATCATGCATGTTTAATCCCATATTGGAGTTTGTTTCTCAGAGGAACTAGACTAAGACACTGTCTTGTAAATTCTGCTTTTGACACAGCTCACACTCACTTATTTCCTCTAAATCGGCTATTCAGGTCTAATTCCATCCCGGCTCCAACCCCTGCATCAATCATCCCTTCTGCGGAGATTCCCCACTGCCTTCCAGGAAAACACTGTAGCCTGAAAAATTCAACCCTAGAGGGCTCTGTGCAGTGCGATGAACTTAGCCCCTTGCTGACTGAATGAGGACCATGCACATGGCCCTGGAACAACGCTAGTGCATACAGATAAGAACTTTATTCCTAAAAGAGAAGGTCTGAACTTTCCTACCAGCACTTCTTGAGAACAAAGGAGGCTTCATGATAGCCTGTTTCTGTTTATTTTCCAAATCCCTCTCCCCAGCATCTTACCTCTTGTGCACCCACTGGGGAATGTATCTTTGGAGAAACTCATGCAAACTCTGCAGGTGAACCTTTCATCTCCAGCCTTGGCAGTATCCGGCTGTGCCTGAGGCAAAGAAAGAGCGTAAGATACAACTTGGTCAGGAATCAACTGGTTAATGTATGGTGATCAGAAATCAGCAAATAGTAGCTGGGTATGGAAAAGAAAGCAATGAACTTGGAGTCAGAAGCCCTAAGCTAGGTTTAAGTCCTGGATTCTCAGCCATTTGCTGTGTGATCTTAGGCAGGTTACTAGCCTCTCTGTGCAACCACCCACAGCTCTAAAATGGAGCTAGGGATATGCCCCTCACAGAATGGTGTGATATCCAAATTGAATTCAGAAAAAAAAACACTTTGTATTTGAAGTGCTCAGATTGTCTCTTCCATTTTCTTTTTTTTTATTATTTTTTTTCTTTTTTTTTTATTGTTGTTCAAATACAGTTGTCTCAATTTTCCTCCCACCACACCCCTCTGCCCCACCAATCCCCACCTCCCACCCTTGAACATACCCCCTTTGGCTTTATCCATGTGTCCTTTATATATGTTCCTTGATGGCCCTTCCCTTATTTCCCCCATTATCCCTCTCCCCCATCTCCTCTAGTTACTGTCAGTTTGTTCTTTATTTCAATGTCTCTGGTTATATTTTGCTTGCTTGTTTGTTTTGTTGATTAGGATCCACTTATAGGTGAGATCATATGATATTTGTCTTTCACCGCCTGGCTTATTTCACTTAGCATAATGCTCTCCAGTTCCATCCATACTGTCACTAAGGATCAGAGCTCCTTTTTTCTTTCTGCTACGTAGAATTCCATTGTGTAAATGAACCACAGTTTTTTGATCCACTCATTGACTGACAGGTACTTATGTTTCTTCCAGCACTTGGCTATTGTAAATTGTGCTGCGATGAACATTGGGGTGCAGAGGTTCTTTTGGATTGGTGTTTCAGGGCTCTTAGGGTATAATCCCAGCAGTGGAATTGCTGGGTCAAAAGGCAGTTCCATTTTTAGTTTTCTGAGGAAATTCCATACTGTTTTCCACAGTGGCTGCACCAGTCTGCAATCCCACCAATAGTGCACTGGGTTCCCTTTTCTCCACCACTTCTCCTGTACTTGTTGTTTGTTGATTTGTTAATGATGGCCATTCTGACCAGTGTGAAGTGGTATCTCATGGTGGTTTTAATTTGCATCTCTCTGATGGCTAGTGATGCTGAGCATCTTTTCATATGTCTCTGGGCCCTCTGTATGTCCTCCTTGGAGGAGTGTCTGTTCAGGTCCTTTGCCCACTTTTTAATTGGGTTGTTTGTCTTCCTGGAGTGGAGTCATGTGAGTTCTTTATATATTTTGGAGATCAAACCCTTGTCCGAAATATCATTTTTTAAAATTTTTTAAAGATTTTTTCTTTAGAGAGAGGGGAAGGGAAGGGGAAAGAGAGTGAAAGAAACATCAGTCTGTGGTTGCCTCTCACACGCCCCCCTGCACTGGGGACCTGGCCCACAACCCAGGTGTGTATCCTGACTGGGAATTGAACTGGAGACCCTTTGGTTCACAGGCTGGTGATCAACCCACTGAGCCACACCAGCCAGGGCTGACCCTTCCATTTTCAACCAAATGATTTGTTCAGCATATCAGAAGACTTTATTCTTAGAATGATGTCAACAACATGGCTGAATATATGAGTGTATCAAATCATCATGTTGTATACATCGTGTTGTATATATTCCTCCGTGGAAACTATTCAGATGATTCAGAAGGCTGCAGCTACAGGCAAATGGTGATTGGCAGCTTCATCACAACAACATGTCCACTCATGCATCACGTCTCATGCAGAGTTTTTTGGTGAAACAGCAAATTATCCAGGTGACTCAGATCCCTACAGCCCTTTGGCATCCTGTGACTTCTGGCTTTTCCCAAAACTAAAATCACCTTTGAAACGGAAGAGATTTCAGACCGTCGATGAGATTCAGGAAAATATGACAGGGCAGCTGATGGCGACTGGGAGAACTGTGTGAGGTCCCAAGGTGCCTACTTTGAAGGGGACTGAAGCATCATTGTCCTATGTACAATGTTTCTTGTATCTTCTTCAATAAATGTCTCTATTTTTCATAGTATATGGCTGGATACCTTCTGGACAGACCTCGTATCAACAACTAAAAATCATTCAATTGTACAGTCACAATGGATGCACGCTGGTGTGTACATTATACCTCAAAGAAACTGTCAGAAAAACAAATAGAAAGAATAATAATGACCTTCTCTTAACCAGTCCTTAACAGGTCCTTCCAGAGCTATGTGATTTGGCCACTGCCCAAGTCTCCTAATATCATTGCTTACTACCCTTTCTTGCTCACTCTCCTCTGGCCACAGTGCCCTCTGTCTGTTCCAAGCTCGTTGCTGTCTCAGGGCCTTTGCACTTGCTCTACCCTCTGTCTGGACATCTTTCTCCAGGTCACCACCCAGCTATTTGCTCCCCATCAGGTCTCAGCTCAGGTCTAGATGCCTTGATGTCACTCCCACTCCGTCACAGTGCTGCCAGTGTTGGTTTATTCAGAGTCCTTCCTACTCTGGAAAATCTTTAAATACTAACTTCTTTATTGTTTGCCTTCCCAACTCTTACGTGAGCTCTATGAGCGCAGGGATTGTATCTGTTTTGTCACTCCTGTGTTGTCCACACTTAGAGCTGAATCTAGCACATAGTGAGAGCTTAGTAGATGTTTGCTAAATGAATATCAAGAAAAAATATGAATTTGATGTACTCGTGGCCAATATCCCTTAAGCTCAGTTTCCTTATCTGTAACGTGAATATACTATCACCTGCCCCCTAAAGGATAATGTGAAAATTAAATCAACTATTAACAGACTCCATAAATGCTAGCCAACTTTTCTCCCAAACTTTTCCCCTTCCTTCCTTTCTCCTTATGACTAAAAAATCACAACTAAATACAGGGAACCGATCCACATGGCATGGCAAACGTAGCCCAGCCTCTGACTTGGAAAGCCAGCAGGGTGCATGTTGGCACACAGGAAGCCAACCCACGGATCGGTTCTCCCATGGGGAATCAGGCCTGCATGGTACCTAGGCCTCTTTGAGGCTTGCTTTTGCTAAAACTCCCTCACCCTGAATTGAGGCAGCAAGTGTTTACTAAACCTCCCAAGTATGGAGTGTAACCAGTTCAACCCCTTTTCCCCTTTGCATTTGCAAAAGTCCTTTTTCTTTTAAGTATTTAGCAACATCCTCTCCTTTGTTATCTGTAATAGGTAACCACCTAAAGTGAATCTTCGCCTAGTAAACGAGGGCCATCCTTGACGTAAGGTACCTAGGATATCAATAAAAGCCTGTCCAGGCAGGGGTCGGGGCGCTCTCTCTCTCTCACTCAGAGAGTGGCTGTGCCATCCCTTTTTCTCCACAGGACTTCTGTAGTCCGTGTGAATTTGTTCGTCATTCATCGCAGCCATAACACAAACATCCACAACACAGGGACCCCCAGGACAGAGTCCACATCAACTAAACAAATTATCTTTTAGATTGACATCAGCAGCAAAAACTTCAACATAATCATCCAATTGCTGATTAATACTGCTGATTAAATTTGCGACTGTGGATCCTGCTGATGCTCCCCGGGGCAGTTGAGACATCATGACTGGAAATAATGAGCAAGGCAGGTCCACCCCAACCTCAAACCCCAAGGCATGAACCTGACAAAGCCTTGTAAGCATCTGATTTCAACTGCCGCTGTACACACCTGGTTTAATAAATGACCTTTTCCCACATCGAGAACAATCCCCTTTCACATGCAACAGAAGTCGGAGTTGCAAAGGAGAGCTCTAAGGCAGCAGGGCAAATAGCTTGGCTGTTGAACGCCTGCCACTTTCAAATCACAAGACCAAACACTCAGAAATAAGGCTGAACACCAGACCTCTGAGCCAGCCCCTTTCATTTTGCAGACAGGAAAACTGAGGCCCAGAAAGGGTGAGTGGTTGAGAACAGGCACACAGCCAGTTTGCACCAGAGCCAGGAATAGATACCAGCTCTTCTGATTCCCTCTGTATGTTTCTTCCTGATACTCTAGGCTAACTGCACACATAGCCATTACTTTTGCTCAATCAGCATCCACTCTCTTTTGCTGACAACAGAATTTGTTTTCTTTGGGACAGTAATCCTTCCTTCATCGTTCGTCCCTATAGTTTGGGTAGGACTGACACCATCCCCTGGCACTAAGGGTGAGCACATGACCCACCTTCTACTTGGATAGGCACAATAACTGGTTCAGAGATGGGCACTTGACCCTTATGGTCCAATGAGAGTGAACCCTAGGTAGGGGTTCTGTCGAGACTCTTGGCAGTGATAAGTTCTTTTTACCCCAAGGTTATTAAGCTGGTAAGAGGCAAGTCAGGAGCTACTGATGACACAGGAAATAGCTTGAGAATGAAGCCAACACGAATGAAAACAGAATTAAGAGCTACAGATCAGAGAGATTCTAAAGTACATCATTTAAGCAGCTTGATCTACCCATACCTGAAGTTCAGGTCTATTTGTGGGCTTTAAAGTTGCATGGAACAATAGCTGGATATAACTGAAAGAGTTTGGCTAATATACCACCTCACCTTTCATCCAATTTCATGCAATATAAAAAATATTATCTACTAACCTTTATAAACAGCATTGATATAAAAGTCCTGCTATATTTAAAATGGATTTTTCCTACTCTTTTACTAGGGGACCTAGGGAGATTCCTTATACATTCTGGGCTTCAGTTCTTTTGTCTCTCAAATGGAGCACATACAAAATATCATACTTGCCTTGAGGGGAAATCAGATTGCCTTATCTAGGAACAGTACAGAAAAAGTACAAAACATTATTTTCCAAGAAATTCTAGTAAGTCCAGGAGCACATAAGCAAGGGCTCTAGATTCTGGCTGATAAATTCAGGACAATTCCAATACCGTCACTTGGACAAGTGGCTTAACCTCTCTGGCCCTCAGTTTCCTTATCTGTAATAGGGAGACCCCAATAAACACTATGGTATTTGATAGCTGCAGAAAGTAATAGATATATAAAGTGCTTAGTACGATATCTAGCTCCACATAAACACTGAAAATATGTTGTATGGTTGTTGTTGGTTCTATTTATACTGTTGATACCATAATGAATGTTGCTAATATTATGACAAATGTCGTTAATGTTACTACTGTTGAACTTTGTATTCTATTCCCAACACCACTTCCTCTAGCCAGTGGGAAATTCCATCCTACAATCCACCAGCCCCGCTGGCAGACCCAGCTAGATGATGTGTCAAGGAAATTACTTCTTCTCTAATCAGGACAACTTCAAGGGAAAAAAATAAAACACAAGTAGCCCCGCTTCAGCTGACACTCAGGAAAGTTTCCCCATTACTGTAATACTTCTGCACATCAAATGTGAATTACACTAATTGCCCCCTAAGAATACAGTGTTGAAACATTTGACTTACCCATAACTGTCTGTCAAAATGGTATTTTGCAGCCAAGAAACTAGCTTAATTGAACAGCTAATTTAACTGAAACCTTTTTTCCCTTCTTATTTCATGCTTTCTTTCCTTGTTTTTGTCAAATTGTGAATGCTGGACACTGCTTTCAAAAATAATTTATCTTGTTTTTATCCTATTGTAAAAGTAATATATGTTCATTATAGGAGCTGAAAATTTTCAAAAATGCAAAGGGAAAAAATAAAAACAATTCCCTCTAGACTCACTGCTCAAAGAAACACGATAAAAATTTTAGCAAATTTCCTTCCCAATTGTTTTCTATAATAGACTTTTCTACATAGTTAACAAAAACATATATTCTATTTTGTAGCATGAACTTTTCACTTTGTATTTTAAATTGAATGTTTCTACTTGCCATTCCAAGATCTTCAGAACATTTTTAGAAACAGCAGAATACTTCCAACTACAGTCTGCTTAACCTCCCACCGAATGTTGGACCTTCTGGTTGTTTATGAATAAATTTCTGCTTGTGTTTCAGATACATGTTCCTTAGGAAAGATTCTCTCTATTAGGAGACAACTCTCCATGCATCCCTCACATTTCTGTGCACCCTGTCAGCTTTTATTCCTGACTACCTTTGCAAGGTGTCTGTGTGAGCTAAGAGCACTGGAAGACAGAGATACAGAAGGAAGATTCATTTTCTGGGTTAACCAGGATTGTAAAGATAATGCCTCTCTCCAGGGCAAATGTTGGACAATCCCTTTATGTGAAGACTGGGATTCCTCAGTATAGGGAACCTATCCATGTGTGATGCAATCTTGTGGCTCAGCTCTGATTCTGAACGCAGATAGACGTGTGTGTCATGCAGAGAACATCCGTGACTAGGTCTCCTGTGGGGAATCAGGCCTGCATTGCACCTAGGCCGCTTTGAGACTTGCTTTTGCTAAAAAACTCCCTCACATTGAATTGAGGAAACTTGTGTGTACTGCATATCTTTAAAGTAACTTCCCAAAAGCTATGCTAAACCTCTCAAGTTTGGGTGTAACCAGTTCAACCTTTTCCCTTTACATTTGCAAATGACCTTTATCTTAAAGAGATTAGCAACATTCTTTCTTTTGTTATGGTAACCACCTAAAGTGAACCTGTGCACAGTGAAGGAGGACCCTCCTTGATGTAATCTACCTAGAATATCAATAAAAGCCTGTGGAGGCAAAGGGTCTGGGCCCCTCTCTGTCTTGATCACTGAGAGATCAGCCATGCATCCCTTTTTCTCCACCGGATTCCTTTAGTCAGTGTGAATTTGTTCATCACTTGTCCAGGGATATAGGACAAGCATTCCACAACAAGCGGTCCTGCCGGATGGGACCGAAACACCTCAGCTATGATGCAAACCCACTGTGTACACAGCATCCACCTGGTTCTACCTCCTTGTCATTCCATGTCACCCTTGAAGGACTTGGGGGTCCAAAGGAACCGGCACAAACATGAAGCACGTGCTTCCTGCTGAGTGACAAATAGTAAAGTCCTTTGTCACTGACCCAGGAGTTTCATGTCTCCTGCCAGCATCCAGGAAAGTGTGGCAGATAACTTGCTGACTTGCATGCACAGTAATATCCCAGACCCTTCATAGTTCTTGACACTCTAGAAGTGAACTTGATGGGTAAAAGGGCATGAACAATCACTAAGACTCTAAATACCTATTTCCAATTAGTTCTTCAAACTCAAATGTAAAGCATTGCCTGAAAATTGTCTCATCTTCAGGAAGGCATATATTTGCCTGACATGCATCTCAGGTGGCCTTTCTTCTGGAGCCCATGCCTCCCTAAGCCACCATTCCTACTAGATGGCCTATAAGAAGTCATATTCCTCACTACTCAAGTCCCTGTGATAACTTTCTTCTCTGGATTATTATTCAGTATAATAGAAAGTGGGCATGGGGATCAAAATGAATGGGGAAAAGGGGAACCCATTTAATTTCTACCAAGTGCCAAGCACAGCACAGACACCATTTAGATGACACAGCGTTACCAGACAGCCTCACACTGTTCCAGAACAGTCAGTGAGTTCTACTGCTCGCCATCGGGAGGCAAAACTCTGGAGACAGGAGTTTGGTGAAAAGGAAAGGGGTTGTTTATTTCTCTGTTAAGGGAATTGCCCTGGCTGGATGGGGGGGTCCCAACGGGATTCTCTTGGTGGAGACATTGGGCTTCTTCATTTGCCTTACTTATAGGCAGCTGTCTCTTAACAAGATATTAAGGAGAGCCTGTCCATCTGCCCAGTTTAGATGATGAATGGCAAAAATGGAGGCAATAAGATCTGCCATTCTCTGAGGATTCTCCTTATGTGAGGGGTTGGAATTCTTCCAGTTCAGTAAGTCTGAAGTGGACAATGGAGTATGGGCCCAAGAGAAGCCAGTGGGATGGCCTTCCTTCCTTACTCCATCTATAAGATATTGCCTCAAAGGAAACTCACTTGCTCCAGATAGGAAGATAGGAGGCTCCCTGGCCAAATTGGGTGCCCTGATGGGTCTTCACGGGGAAGATCTGTCCCATGTCATACTGGAGTAGAGCTGTTCGCTCAGTGCACCCCACTTCAGGAAAAGCTAGCAGTGAGGTCTTCCTGCCACTAATCCTGCATCCCCTGGGTTCAGGACATTAACAAGACTTATTTTCTTATTCTTCTTTTCTTCCTGTGTCTTACTGTCAGCAACAAGTTTTGAGGCCATTTCCCTTCCCTGCACCATCAAGCAGTTCTCTGTCCCTGGCAAAACCCTATTGTGCAATGACAGAAACACATTGACACAACGGACTTCATCCCATTAGCCTAACCGTTGGCAATACTGTTTCAGCTGCATGATGGGACAGTAACTTAGGGAGCCATGCAAGGACCACCTTTCACCACAATCCAAAACATACGTAGGCCACACAGTATTACAATAATAAACCAATACCTCCTTGGACATTGGATAATAGCAGCACATGCTCCAGTCTGCCAAAATCCTACCCAGTGGGCTCCCTCCAGGAACCATCACAGAGCAGCCCCTACTGGCCCAGACGTACAGGCCTAAAGTGATGACAGAAAGAATGCAGACAAACTATGAACATATAAGCAAAACTTGAACCCACAACTCCATTGTTCCAAATGAGTGCTCATAAGCAAGCTTTCTACCAACCGATCTCACAAACACTGGCTCCCAGGCAATGGACTCCCCAAAGCTCGGCCAGTCCTCACTCAGACCCTGGTTTGCAGCCCCTTCCAGACAGGTTTCCTTTCTACCTGCCAGGCATGTTTAGGTGGCCAACACCTTGAAGAGGCATGTGGAGAAATTCTCAGATACTGGGAAACTCTATAGTCTCACTCTCCCACTCCTGAGGTGGGGGAGGTTGACCTGCCACAAGCAATTTACCATCTGGCGGCAGTTGCCATTATGACTGGACTAGATGGTTGAGTAGGTGAAGTATGGGGTGGTCTATTGGCTTCATTTTGAAATTGGTTTTCTTTTCTGCCTTAATGGTTTGGACAGAGAAGAATACAACAAGGCTGCCAGCATGTCCAGCAATGCCATCCTTTCGACATTGCACAAGCCACTTTCTGGGGACAACCAACTGACCTGGACTTTGCAAGATTCTTCTCCTTCACATTAAGACTCCCCTCCACTCCCAAGCCCCTTTTGTTAGGGAACCCTGGACCAGGAGACAAGTAAGACTACACTCATGGCCAGCAAGAAGTAGCTACAGAAGGATGACACCTTTGTCCATTTGCCCTTGTAAGATTACAAGTGTCCAGAGTGTTAAAAGGGGAGAGTTGTAATAGGGGATCACACCCTCGGAAATGGGGGCAGGGTTGAGCTGCGCATGTGTGCATAGCACATGTGCTGGGCCACACAAGGTGTTCTGGGGGAGATCATTTAAAATGAGTGAGCAGAAACACTACTTCCTCTTTTTAATCTCCCCTCCTTCCCAGCTGCTGGGGGCTAGAGGTCCTGAGTCCCAAACATTAGGGCTGATATGAAGGGAGAGGAGGAGGCTCGGGCCTCTCGGTGGCAGGACCCACGCCCTCCCCCCATGCAGACCTGTCAACAGTCCCAGCACAGGCCTGTAGGAAGCAGGACCCCGCCGTGGCCCTCCCCCATGTGGGCCTGCCAGTTTCAGGGAATTTTCAGTTATTGAATCTACGTAGAAGTTGTAATGACAAATATTTCAGTCATCTTTTTTTTTTTTTACATGATTGTTAAATAAAAGATTCCTTTCTTTTCCAGCAAACTCTGTCTTTGGAGTTTTGCCTGGTAGGCAGCAAGCAGTAGGATTGTCCCTATTAGTTGGGTTCAGTAACAATAGGAGGCATCCAGTATTTTTATCTGCCAAGCAGCCTCTGCTCTAAGAAGATGTAATAGGACCTGCACTTTAGCCCCTGACTAGGTCACATGCATGACCATGTGACCTAAGCCAAGCCAATCAGAATACTTGCCTGGGATTTTTCCCATTGTAACCATATGAGAAGGTCTCTTCCATTCTGAAACAAGGAATGTTGTTGAAGCCATGGTTCCAGGCAAGTAGGGAAAAACAACACCATCACAGTAAAAACAGATACAAGAGGCATGGGGAATGGTTCACTGCATTATTCCAGCTGCTCCTCCTGCTCAATTGCACTCCCACCCCTCCTAGATTCAGTTATTGGAGTCAATAAATTCCCCTCTTAGTGTCTAAATTACTTCCAATTGAGTTTCTGTCCTCTGCAAACAAAATAATCCTATCAATAGTAACTAGCATTCTGTAAGCGTTTAATGAGTTATGGCCACTGATGCACCTAATCCTCTCTACAACGTGGGAGGTAAGGTAACCCCTAATTTGTAACCCCTAATTTCCAAAAGAGAAAATTGAGGTTCAGTGGATTGAAATGACTTGCCCATAGTCACTCAGCTAATAAGGGACAGAGTCAAAATGTAAACCCAGAGTCAATACTTCACCATTATGCTATAAAAAAGATATGCTATGTCTTTTCATAGCACTGGAGAAGAAGAAGAATTGGGAGTTGAAGGAAGAGAAAGAGCTAAGATGAGCACTAATCAGGGCGTCCTTCGCAAGGTGAGGGCTGTGGGGGGCCATGGTCCTGCTCAAGTCCAGCCATATCTCAGCATGGACAGCAGCAGGGTAGTGCTCTCTGCAGCTATCCATTTAGAGATGTTATTAAATTAAAATAAAACCCTTAGGGTAGAAACTAATCCAACCTGACTATTGTCCTTATAAGAAGACAAGGTTAGGACACACAAAAAGAGGTAGCAGGGGATCAAATGCACAGAGGAAAGGCATGTGAGAACATAGCAAGAAGGCCAAGGAGAGAGGTCTCAGAAGAAACTAAACATGCCAACCCCTTGATCTTGGCCTTCCAAACTCCGTAATTGTGAGAAAGCTAATTTCTGTTGTTTAAGCCCCCCGGTCTGTGGTATTTGTTGTGGCCCTAGCAAACTCATACACATGGTAACTACGTCAGTCCCTGGCACATTGTAGGTGCACTCACACACACACACAAGGACTTTGCAAAGATGAAATCCGTGGACACTGCTGCCACGCTGATAGCGGTTCATGCATAATTGGTGTTCACTCAAAGAATCTGGTTTGTTTTTAATTTCCCTCCTATCTGGGCCTTCACACCTGCTGGGGAAACACTTGGTGCGAACACCATGCTGCTCTAACAATCCACATCTGACAGTCACAAAAAGCTTCCAAGTTAAATACAGACAAGGTATTTGTCACCTGGTCCCTACCTGTATTTTTGTGGGAACTCAATGACTACTTCCTACATTGGTAATTGCTTATATCCAGCATGAGTGAGGTTGTGCTTCATTAACAAAACCCCTGAATTGCAGTAACTTAATACAACACAATTTTATTCCTTACTCACACTGGATGTCCATTACAGGTCAGACGGAGGCTCTGTCTGGTACCAACCTTACTCCCAGACCCAGGCATAGAAAGCAGCCACTACCTACAACGTTGCCAGCACCTGGAGCAGAGAAAAGATTGTGGCAGCTCCATCCTGGCTCTTAAAGCTTCCACCTGAAAATGACAACCGTCACTTCTGCGCCAGCATCATTGGCCAAAGCAAGTCCGTGGTCATGTCTAACTGTGGTGGGGAGTAGGGGGTCCTACATTCACCCGGAAGACGGA
>VMDR010019663.1:0-18165 GCA_007922815.1 Macrotus californicus | reverse complement strand
TATTTAATCAGTGGTTTGCTGGTTTATTAATTTCATCTTGTCATGGAATAAAAGTGAAGTAATTCTTTATAAAATATATTATCGATTTTACCTAGCTCTAAAAGTGAATGTGAAAAATTAGATAACCCTTAAATGTCTTGCGTTTGGAGAAATGCCAGGGGAAAATTCACAAGGAACAAGGGGTATATTTAATTCCTCACTCTCACTGTCTCTCTCTAGGGCACTGTGGTCACAAGAGCATGCAGTGTGGAGATCATTGCCCTGAGTGCCCTTGCCAGCTATGAGAAATTGGGAGTCATTTGACTTCTTCAAATTTCAGCTTCTTGGCCAAAATATGGCAGAAGATCTAACTGCTATGTAATTGGCTTATGAGGATGAACAAAAAAATATAACATATATATTAGGACTTTGTAGATTGCATACTGTTATAGTTAATTTTGTGTGTCAAACTAGCTAGGCCACTGTACCCAGATATTTGGTCAAACAGTATTCTAGATATTCCTGTGAAGGTATGTTTTAGATGCGATTGACATTTAAATCAGTGAACTTGGAGTAAATTCTATTACCCTTCATAATGTGAGTGGGCCTTATTCATTCAGTTAAGGCGTTAACAGCTGTCCCCAACCTTTTTGGCACTAGGGACCTGTTTTGTGGAAGACAATTTTCCATGGACCAGGCTTGGAGAGGGGGTGGGATGCAGGAGGCAGAGTTCAGGTGGTAATACAGGGGTGTCCATGGACAGGAAGGAGTGAGGATGGGGACCCCTGCCTTAATAGAAAGACTGACTTCTGAGGAAGAAGAGGAAATTCTAACAGCCAACTCCCTTCAGATTCGAACCATGGTTCTTCCCTTGGTCCCAGCCTGCTGGTCTACCCTGCAGATTTTTGACCTTGCTAGTTTCTCAATCTATGAGCCAATTCCTTAAATCCCTCTCTCTCTCTGTAATGTACACACATTCTACTGGTTCTGTTTCTCTGGAACCCTGACTAATATACATACCATTATACAAGCAGGAAATATGTTTGATAAACATCTTTAAAAAATTTTTTTTAAACATTTTATTTTCTTCTATTTCTTATTTTCTACTTCTGGAAGGGGCATAACTCCTTGGTGAAGACAGCTTTCTTTTATTTTTTTGGCTGCTTTATTGATTAACATACAGTAGGCTTCATCAATTTTGTGTCCAATTTGATAAAATTTGATCATTTTTAAAGTAACACCACCCACCAACATTGTTACATAGGTTATTTCTATCAGCTCAACATGTAAAGCTGTCTTTTTGCAGCAATTTTCTTTTTCTAAACTTTTGAACCCAGGCAACCATTGGTTTGCTTAGTATCAGTATAATTTTGCTCTTTCTAGAATTTAATAAAAAATGAGTTTACAGAGTGCATAGTCTTTGTGTTAATGTAATACTTTTGAGAGACATCAATATTGCATGCATTGATACCTTGTTCCTTTTTTTATTGCTGAGTAGTATTTTATTGTAGGACAATCATCCCATGTTGTTTATTCACATGTCAGTGGCTGGATATTTAGATTCTTTCCATTTTGGGCTATTGTGAAAGAAGGTGCTATGAATATTTGCATATAAATCTTTGTGTGGACAGATGCTTCCATTTCTCTGAGTAAATATAGAAGAGAGGAATTGCTGGGCCATAGAATATGTGTGTATTTGTTTTTATAAGAGATGGTCACACTTTTTAAAGTGTGTTGCCATATACAATGTATGATGGTTCAAATTACCTCATGTCCTTCCAAGTACCTGGCAATGTTAGCAATTCTAGTGAGTGTGTAGTATCTCATTGTGGTTATAATTTGTGTTTACTAATGGTTAACCGCGTTGGACATTTTTCCTTGTACTTGTACCTCTCTGTTGCTTTCTCTTTTAAAATCTACCCATTTAAAAAATGGATTGTTTTCTTTCTTGTTATTAAATGTGTATGGAACCACAAAAGATCATCAATAGCCAAAACAATCTTGGGAAAGAACAAGAAAGCTGGAGGCATCATCCTTCCTGATTTCAAACTCTATTACAAAGAATAGTAATGGAAACAATATGCTATTGGCATAAAAACAGACATATAGGTCAATGGAACAGAGCAGAGAGCCCAGATGTAAACCATGCATATATACACAGTCAATCAATTTTTACAAAAGAACCAGGAATATACCATGGAGAAAGGGTAATCTCTTCGGTAAGCGGTTCCGAGAAAACGGAATAGCCACTTGCCAAAGAATGACACTGAACTTCTTTATCTTCACTCACAAAAATCAGCTCAACGCAGATTAAATGCTTGAACATAAGACATGAAACCATACACTCCTAGGAGAAAACATAGAGGGGAAGGTGCTTGACATTGGTTTTGGCAATTATTTTTGAGTTTGACACCAAAAGTAAAGGCAACAGGAGCAAAAATAAAGTGGGATGGCATTGAACTAAAAAGCTCCTGTACAACAAAGAAATCTATCAACAAAATGAAAAGGCAACCTAGGAAATGAGAAAAATATTTGCAAACCACATATTCAGTAAGAGGTTAATATCCAAAATATCTTTGGAACTCATGTAACTCAATAGCAAAAAAAAAAAGAAAACCTAATTAAAAATGAGCAAAGGATCTAAATAGACATCTTTCCAAAAATGACATATAAATGCCCCAAAGGTACATGAAAGGTGCTTACCATTACTAATCAACAGGGAAATGCAAATGAAAATCACAATGAAATATCCCCTTACACTTGTTAAGATGTCTATTATCAGAAAGCTATAAGATGCATGCTCTCAAGGATGTGGAGGAAAGGGAACCTTTGTTCACTGTTGGTGGGAATGTAAACTGGAAAACAGAGATGCCTTAAGAAATTAAAAATAGAACTTTCATAGGATATAGCAATCCCACTTCAGGGTGTATATTTAGAGAAAACAAAATCATTGCCTCAAGGAGATATCTGTACTTCTGTGTTCATAGCAGCACTGTTCAAACAGCTAAAGTATGGAAACAACCTGCATGTCCATCAACACATGAATGACTAAAGAAAATGTGATGTGACATATACACAAAGACACAAAATGGAATGTTATTCAGCCACAATCAGTTATCAGAAAGAAGGGAAATCCTGCCATTTATGACAACCTGGAGGAGCCTAGAGGGCATCAGGGTAAATATAAACCAGACAGAGAAAGACCAATACTACATGGTATCATTTATATTTGGAATCTTAAAAAAGAAAAAGTTGAACTGATAGAAACAGAGAGAAAAGTGGTTGTTGGGGGATGGGGTAGGAAAAATAAGGAGAAGTTGATAAAAGGGTATGAACTTTCTGTATAAGATAAATAAAGTCTGAAGATCTAATGTGTAATATGGTGACCATAGTTCATAATACTGTATTATTGAAACTTGCTAAGAGAATGGAACTCAAATGTTCTCCCATGTGCACACACAAAGGTAAATATGTGAGATGATAGACATATGAATTAACTTGATGGAGGGAATCCTTTCCCAGTGTGTATGTATATCAAATAAAACATCACCTTGTTCACTTTAAATAACTTACAAATTTACTTAGCCCATGCCTACTTTTTTAAATTTAATATTTTTTATTTTATTGCAAATGTTATTTTAAAATAAACTTTATTTTTAGAACATTTTTTTATTTAAGGAAAAAGTGAAGATAATACCAAGTCCCCTTCAAGCTTACTTTTTTCCAGCAGTATCTAATCTGTTGCTAATTTCATTCAGTGTATATTTTTATTTCAGATGTTGTCTTTTTCATCTGTAGACATTTTATTTGAGCCTTTTAAAACCAATCTCTTTCTTTTCTTTCCTATATGTATCATATCTTATACTTCCTTGAATATATGGATGATATTTGTAATAGCTGTTTTAATATTTTCATCTGGTAATTCTATTATCTGTTTTATTTCTGGGTCTCTTTATTGATTGATTATTCTCCTGGTTATAGGTAACATTTTTTGCTTCTTGGCATATCTGATATTTTCTATTAGATTGCAGACATTGTGAATTCATATTATTGGGTGCTACGTTTTGTTGTATCTCATGAAATAACATTGGGCTTATTCTGACATTCAATTAGGTTTATTGGAAATCGCTTAGATCATTTCAAGGGTGCCTTTAAAGGTTTGCAGTGGAGGGTCCTCAGCAACTTACAGTTTCGGGTTAAATTATCCTCACTATTCAGGCAATATCCGAGGGATGAACCTACCGTCCCATGTATCAGGAGGTCTTTCCTTTGTGGCTGGTGGGAGCGCACGACATTCCTAGGTTTTGTGAGATTTGGTTACTGTTCTTCCTGCTCCATCCAGTGATTCTTTTCCCAGTTAGTTTCTTCACATAAGTGGGCTGATGAGTGCTTAGCTGAAGTTTGGAGGGCCCCCTCTCTATATCTCTGGACCTTTCTTTGTAATTTCCTACTTTTCAGTATTTTTGTCCACATGTGCTAGCTGCTGTAGCTTTCCTTAACTCCAAACTTGATCCCCTCAATTCTGCAAGACAACTGGGTTCTTTTGCAGTGCCCCTCCCCTCCATGGCCTGGAAATTCTTTTGAGACTATAAGTTAGAGCTATAGTAGTGCTTACTTCATAATCCCATAGTGCCTAGTGTCTAATGTCTAAAACACTCTTTTTATGTATTTCACTCAATCTGCTAGCTTTATAATGTGGGAAGATAAATCTAGTCCTTGTTATCCCAGTATGGCCAGATTTGGAAGTTACTAATCATGATTTCTGACGTTCAGTCCTCAAGAGTATCAATTATAGCCATAAAGAAGTAAATAGACAAGCTTATCTCAGTGTCAGTGTGCTTGGATTCCAATCCTGGCTTCTCTATTAACAGCTGTGCAATCGGGTAAATTAATCCGCCTCTCTGAACTTCAATATTTTCTTTTATATAAGGACATATTTCGATGTGACACTTTCCAGATCACCTCCATGTGTCTCTAAAGCTACTCCAAAACAGAGTCTATAGTCTGAGGACATAGAAGTTACTGGGCTCTAGGAGGCATCCTGAGAGTTAGAGGGGACAGGACATGTCTTGGCTGATGTGGAGAATCTTTATAGAAGACACAGGGCAGGGCACAGAATAAAGTCCTTTGCTTTAGTGATTTAGGCAAAGGTCCATCTCTTAGGGTCAGTCCTGTTCACAATTCAGCTTCAGAAGATGCTATTCAATCAAAACCTATGTTTGTTATTTTTGGAGTTGTACAGTACAACCCCTGCTGTACTGCGTGGCAGACCTGAGGACACTGGGCCTCAATGAAGCAAAACTCTCATTCATCTGGTTAGGACCTGGGCGCAAAACTGAAGGCAACTCCCATCTCAATGAGCATGCAGCTCACTGGAAAGTCATTATTCTTGCTTCCTCTGGGATAATCAGCCAAACTAAAGATTACTGAGGTTAGAGAGTTAAAATCCAGAAGGAGCCATTCTTTGAAAGTGCTGGCAGAGAACTGAACTAATTGTCTACCTCGTTGGAAGATGAGCCATTGTATTAGGTTAGCACAGGCCTTAGAGTCCAACCGTACAGATTTGACTCTTGGCTTTGTTCTTTTCTAGCTGTGTGGTCTTAACTCCTCTGTGCCTCAGTTTCCTCATTGGCAATATGAGTATACAAATAATACTTTTACCATGTAGTTGTTGTAAGGAATATGTATATGAGGTAATATATAAACACATAAAATGAGCTAATACATAAAATAAGACTTGAAAGAGTATCTAGCACTCCCAATACATTCAAATGTTATCCTTTTTATAATTATCTTTATTTAAAAACTACCGTTCCCCTCTTAGGTAGGTCCTGGGTGACCTCAGGAAGTAAAGGAAGTTTTCACCTGGTTAAATCTTGGTTTACCTCCATTATCTGGGCTCAACCCTACAGAGCTTCGCTGTCAGCTAAGCTTCTAAGCTGCACATTGAATTAGTGAAATAATCCTTCATGATTGCTTAAGATGTTTCTCCTCCTAGGAACATTTGCATTTTTATAGGTGACTCTGGAAGG
This sequence comes from Macrotus californicus, assembly GCA_007922815.1. NCBI lineage: Eukaryota > Metazoa > Chordata > Mammalia > Chiroptera > Phyllostomidae > Macrotus > Macrotus californicus. The sequence continues at coordinate 12,154 of VMDR010019663.1, read as the reverse complement.
TACCAAAACTTCCTAGATCTAATAAATGCTGTTTCAGGCTATTCAGGCATGGCTGTGATACTGAACAACTCCAGGGGGTGCCATCCTTGGCCACCAATGAAGAACGTAATTTGGTAATAGTGCTTTTTAAACCTTGTTCACTGAAATCTCTGGACTTATGGAGGGAATAGAGAAAAAGAACTCAAAGAACCTTACCTCACCGAATAATCTGTAGGACCTTTTATCTAATTTCTATATTGGACTCTGGACTGTCTAGTTTACAAAGAAAGATTGAAGTCCAAAGGTTTTGAGTAGAATACTTAAAAAAAAATAAATGTATTGATAGAATAGAACATATTTCTCACCAGGAAAGTATCTAAATCCCTATGGCTTTGACAAAACCAGCTCGAGTTGGGATAATGAATGAGGTTTTCGTGATCGAGAACCTGTTATGCTCACAACACACACTTCCACTTCACCTTTGGCAGGTGATTGAAGCCAGTGAGGCCAGGTAGAAAGCAAATGTCACTGTGTGACTGACACAGTGAATATTGAGACAGCTGAATTCCTCAGATGCCAAAGTCTCTTGAATTTTTTATCCACAAATATGTTTATAGGAAATCCAAAGGGGTTTACATAAACATTTTTATCTGATTATGGAAACAGTAGAACAAGATTTCTTACATTCTCTTTACTCTTTTCTTTTGACTTTTAGGATCTTACTTTTCATCTTTTTTCTGCATTCACACAACATACACACCGTTTAAATATGATCACTCCCTATTAGATCTGGAAGAGGCCTTATAAAAGGCATTTTGAGTAATCTTCTACCAGGGACATATTTGTCTTTATCATATGTCATCGAAGCCAACATTTTAAAATGCTACAAATGGAAACATTTTATAAAACTTCTTTAAAATACAAAGCACATCCTATAGAGACTGGCATCTGAAAATTGCCAGAGTTAAGTTACATAAAATGCATGAGGTGGTATAAGGTAAAGGTTGTGTCCTCAAGTAAAAGCAAAGGAAATGTCAGCAGTGGAAAGATGGCAGAGTGCTACCTGGTATATTTTTCCTTCCTGTGTGATTAGATCTAATCCCCATCTGCTTTTCTCATTCAACCAATTATGTTTACTGCTTCTAATGCTTTCTTTGCTTTACTGACTTGTAGTCATGAATCACTGACATGGAATGCAATGAGCCCCATTTAATTCATACCTGGGGAAAGTTGGGCAAAGAGCTGAGTAGGTCATTGGTTTTTCTTTAAGGTGGAAAGAGATCAAGAATTGGCTGTGATCCCCAATCCTGATCAATCTGCTAAACAGATTCAAAAGGAAGATTCACAACGGGGATATTTGGGGTAATGAATGAGGTTGGAGTGTGAGTGGGCTGCAGGACATTTTTCTCTGTTCTCCTAGTCTTTGACTAAGAGTGGGTCATTTGGGTCTGTCTACCTTGCACTGGAGTGGTAATGATGAGGCATAGAAAGGAGAACATTCACAGATTTTCAGGCTAACACCATCCCAGTTTCATGACTTTCAAGATGAAACACAAAGCCTTTCTAACCTCAAATATGTATATAAAATCCCACAACAGGCTCTTATTGGCCTGACTTGAACTGTAGTCTAAACCCAAGCTAATCAGCACAACCAGCATTAAGGGGGTCTCGTGATTTACCGCAATACGGTTCCAAGGCCACCTCTTATGATCAGGGAATCAACTTCTTATGATTGACAGCTCTACCAGGATTGGGTAGAAAGGATAAGGGCAAGTTTTTCAGAGGAGTTTGCTGTTGACAGAAGTGGGAGAAGTGAAGCTGTGCACATACAAACGGTGGCTGTCCCTAAATACCTTTGCCCATTGGAATCACTGGGGAGATTTAAAAAATACTGATGTACTGACATCTTCCACCCACAGTGAGTCTGACTTCGTTTATCTGGGATATGGTGTAGGCTTTGGGATTTTAAAAGTTTCCCAGGTTATTCTTATGTGCAGCCTGAGTTGAGAAATCCTTGCCCAGTTGCTTTTCCAAGTCATCATTTAATATTACCAAAGGTCAATCCTTCTAAATTTCAGTCCTCTATTCTAAACAAATCCTGGATTCCCCATGAATGTATTCAAGACTCATTCCCACCCTATATGATCCAGTAAATGTGGGGTTTGCTGGTGCCCAAACATCTGTAAAAGACCTCTTGTTTCTCATGTTTATTCCATCTCTTCAACTTAGATCAGAGCTGTCCGATTTTTTTCAGAGATGTTCTACTCTGTCTAATATGGTAGCCACTAGACACAGATGGCTATTGACCACTCAAAATTGTGGCTAGTGGTACTGAAATTTTATTTCAATGTACTTAAATTTAAGAAGCCACACGTGGCTAGTGCCTGATCAGGCAGATAGAATGTTTTATTCAGTGCATCTCAGTCAACCTTCAGTCCAAATTTACAAGGTCCATTTTGTGTTACCCCCTTGTCTTAAAGTTTTCCCTGAAGTCTCCAGTTGAAAGACGTCTCTTCTTCCTGCTAATTACTGAACCCTCTATTGGACCCTGTAAGTGGCACTTAACCTATCCTGCCGCATATTGTTCTTTCTGTCACCCCTGCTCCCACTCCAGATTTTAGACACTTTTTGAGAGACAGAAATGATTAGAGGGCTTGTGTTTAATGAAAATTCAGTGAGCACTTGCTAAATAAATGCAGGCAAAATTGCACCATCCACACATGGCTGTATGCACAAAAACTGCAGAAACACAAAGGCATACACATCACTAGGCAACAGATACATACACATGGAGTTTCATGTGTTCACACGTGAACAGGCACATGCCCTGGCTGTGTGTGAAAAACTAGGACAGTAGAATAGGTGGGAGAGGATGACTAACCCAAAAAGTGACCACAGGGTGTTAGCCTATTTTATTTGGCTTGAAGGCAAAAATAGTGGTGAAGATTGGAAGTCCTAATGATGTTTATTAAAGTAAGTGAGGAAGTGCAACTGATGCTTCATGGAGAATTCTGGAAACAGTCCTACAAAGTAGCTATAAATTCATCCTGAGCTACGCTTTTTTTCCAGAATTAGTTTGTAAGATGATGAACTCTCACTTCCTAAATTTTCTACAAATGCTACTGTTGCTGAGGAAATGTCACTGTTAGAGAATAGAAAATTATTATTCCGAAGAGTTTTAAGAATTGACTGAATCAGGTCTGGGACATTATTGAAATGGTAAGATAAACTCAAGTACTTTCTGATAAAAGAAAAATTCTTTTTAAAAAATATGGTCCCTTCTGAATTGTAGCCAAATGTCACCGAATCATTTTCAATGAAACTTTATCTATTAACAGCAAGGAAATGGGATGAGGCTCAGAGCTCCTCCCCGGGGCCCTGCAGCTGAGGTTTCTCTCCCTTGAGATCACCGGTAATGGAAGCTGCTGAAGCTGGAGGTCATTAACATTTTGAGAACACCGCAAACTGACACTGTGTAATGTTATGACATTTCATCCAAAGACACTTAATCTCTTTTAATCAGTGTTTACGTTGGTGATTCTTCATAGTTCTTAGCTTCCGCATAAAAATGGAATGCTTTGGCATGTCATTAACAAGAGACTGATTTACTTATTACTCACTGCCATTGTTTTTTCCTCCTGTCCTTCCTCCTTTTCTCCTTCCTGTCTCTGTTTTTTCTCTCTTCATTGTTTCTGGCTTCTGCTCTCATTTGTGCTATTTTTTAAAAGTCCTTTCAATTTTTCCTTTTGCTGATACTCTTCCTGGCAAGTAGGTGGTCTTGGGGTTCTCGGGCTACCTTTTTTAGTAAACTTGAAGTACAGTCTGGAAGAAAAACAGTCACCTTTCTGAAAATTTCTCATCCCTGGTTAGACAAACACCTTACTCTCCACTGAACGTTGCTCCGTGGATGACTTAGCTGTACATAGTTTTCTTCTTCCCTGCTGCCATTTACTTTGGATGTTATTGTAGGCTTTGTCAACAAAAGTGCACTGCCACCAATCTAATGTCAACAAAGTTTCCAAATCTGGGATGTGGAAAGAGACTTTTATTCAAGGGAAAAGTTCGCAAACTGGAAAAACAGCATCTAGTGGAAACTGAACGTAGGCTCCTCTGAGACAAAGGGGAGGCTCCTTTTTACAGAGAAAGTTCCTGCCCTGGTTCCTGATGGGCTCATTTTATGCAAATGAGGAATCTAAATTTGCATGGTCGATTGGTCAAAATAGCACTGTCCTGACTGGTTGCTTTCATGCACTCAGATTGTCCACATGATCTGTGTAGATGCAATTGAGGACATAGCTGCACCGTTCCAGTTGGATGGTGTGGGTCTCAGCCCATTGGTTAAAAGATGAATCCAGGTACTCCTTTATAAGTGTTAGCTCCACCATCAGGAACACAGTTCAGGAAGCTTGGCAGCTCAGTCTGCAATGCAGTGTGCATGAGAGGCCTCTGTCAGAAATGGCTGCTAGGTTCCAGTTTTGAGTTTCAGCTCAACCATGAGGAGTACTTCTTGGCAGATATATTCATTCTTGAGGTTCACTGCTTCTAGTGTCTGTCTTCTTGCCTTCACTACTCTTTCCTCTTATATATGGGACACTTTAAAGCTACTTAAACTTTTCTTTCCCTCTCAAAAACCTTTTCATCACATTGTTGATTGTTTTATATTGGAGATAGAATATATTCCTTAGCTTTACCAAGTATGTTTCACATTTCAATAAATAAACAATTTCCACTATAAGTCTCTTCTAATGCGAAATAGTCAAAACCTAATCTTAGTTTAGGGAAGTATTTCTCAACCTTGACACTACTGATATTTTGGGTTGGGTAATTCTTTGTTTTGGGGGCTATTCTGTGCACTGTAGAATATTCAGCGGCATCCCTGACCTCTGCCTACCAGGTGCCACCGGCACTTCCCATCTATGACAACAAAAGGTATCTCGAGACATTGTGCAATGTCTGCTGAGGGCAAAAGCCCCACATGAGAAACACTGATTTAGTCCCTCCCTTGCTGTGGGATTATGTCTAAGTTCTAGGGCAGAGATTTAAGGAGGAGAATACCTTTCCTTGAAATCATTTTTCGCTCACACACACTAATTTGAGGGGTCCTTATTCTCATTGACACTTTGAGCCCCTGGTGCATCTAACACAATCAGATGAAGGGATCTCTGAACAGCTATCTTTCTTCTTTCTCTTAGGCACAAAGGCCATTCCTACATTATCGGAAGATGCTCTGTGAGGTGGCCTCAGGCCTGTCCAGGGAACCAGGTTGAAGGACAGAAACATAGGGATATTGCTGCCTCCAATCTCTCCCCGGGAGCTAGGAGCTCAGTTCTATCAGATGTTGTATTTTCTCTACAGAGAACTTACACTAGGACACTGAGCTCAAGAACCCACTGCCATCTTAGCTCTGCTTCTGCTGTAAGTCTTCTCATTCCTGTACTCTGGGCCATCTTTATGTAGTCTGAGGACTAGCTGGCCTGGCTCTTAATCTGCTTTTCCAAATAGGATGTTTTATGGCCTAGAAGTTACATACTTATGCTTTCAACACCAAAAAGATTTTCTCTGCTTCCTGCTATGTTATCCCTTCCCTAAGGCAATTAATTCTGCTGGCCGAATTGGTAGAAAAAGGATACAAGAAAATGAGAGGAAAAAAGTTTATATTAAAATATCAATTTATTAAAACATATTGTTTGTTTATTTAGATACTACATTTGTGTAAGAATATAAATAGTTGGAAAGCTAGGTAAAGAGCCATTTTATCCTCAGCTTATAGGATCATTAGGACTGTGCGAACCAAGAGATTTTCAAGGAAACAAAGAGTTTAGGTGATGGTAGGCTCCAGAGCTGGGTGTCCTGTGGGTAGGGCTCCCAAGATGGAATTGGAACCCAAGGTGACATAGCATCATTTCATCTGTGTACTATACTTTTGCTTTGTTAGCCAAGGGTTCCTTAGTAATCCTCTGCCATTCTGGTTATCTGGGGGTCACTGGGTTTTGCAAGACCTCTTGTCCACTCCTCTCTCTTAATTTCCCAACATATATTCATTTACATTCTTCTCTTTCAAAGCATTAGTGTAAACTGTGCATCATGTCGTGTAGTTTTAATTTATGTGCATGGTATTGTGTTATTTTTTTCACTCAACACTATATTTAGGATCTGATGGGTCTAAAGTGCTATTTCTGTTTTGTTTTAAATTGCATTTCTCTGATTACTAATGACTTTGGGCACCAATAGTATATATTTTAAAACCCTTGAACTTCTTTGGCTAATAATTGACTCAAATATTCTTTGCCCAGTTTTAAAATTTTGAATTTTTATGATTTTTTCATTTTCATGGGTTACTTGTATATTCTAGATAATAACTCCCTTGTGTTTTTTTTAGATATGGCAAATATCATATCTCTGCAACATCTTTATGTTAACTTTATTCAAAAAGGTTCTTAATTTGATGTAACTAAATCCATTAGTGATACTTTGGAATTCTGCTTAAGAAGTTCTTCCCTAAACTTAAGGCACATTAGCTTCTGCCCTTATTGTTTTATTTGGTTTATTTCTTCAATACACCTAGATTCCATCTTTGTATGTGGTAATAGGTATGTATTTTCCTCCATAATGATCAGTTTTCCTAGCATTTACTAAACAGTCTGATTTTGGGTTCCATTTTTTTATGTAATAAATTCTGAGATATAAGTCTATCTCAGCAATCCTAGTCTGTAGTCAATTTGTCTCTTTTTGTATTAATATCTCACTCTTTTAATATAGCAATCACATAGTGAATGTCAGTAATTTTTAGTCCAAATGTCCATCTCATTTTTATACTATGGTGATACTGTTTAGAACCATAACTCAGGGTTGCTTGTAAGCACATAAATACAGACTGTCAAACCACGCATGAGCATTCCAGCAGTAAACCAATGGAGGTAGAAGTAGGAGGTGCTGAGCCTATTGCATTCTGGGGAAGAGCACAAAAACTGAGTAGCAATCAACATTGGACTTGGGAACGGGAACTCTACTTTAGGCTGCATGATTTTTAAGCCACATGTTTAAGAAAGCACTAACTAGCTTCTATAAATTCTAGAAAAAAACAAAATTTAAAGCTTAATGAAAACACATTATTGAGTAATAGAAACAAATAAATAGAAAATTAGTGAACTGTAACAGAGATCTTTAAACATCCTACAAAACACAAAAGACAAAGAGGGAAAATATGAGATGTTGATAAACATGGAGACTGAATAATAGGGGCCAACATGTATTTAATGAAAGTTCCTAAAGGACAAACGTCATATAATTTTGTCTATATAAATAATAATGATAACAATGTCCTATTTGTGGGGTAAAAACAGAGGAGCAAAGAACTAATTGTTTGGGTAACAATAGCTGTAAACTGGGAGGAAATTATTGGAATTATGTCCAAAGGTCCTTGTATTGTTGAACAGAGGGTAAAAATACTGATTACTGTTAGACTTTGCCAAGTATGCATACTCAAATTTCTAGATAATAACTACAAAAGAGTTGAATATGTATATTCTGAAGTTGTGAAAGGAGAAATAGAAAGTAAAAAGGGAAAAAATTAAATCTTATAGAAGTCACAAAAAAATGTCAAAAGCTTGGGAGAAATAGAAAGTACAAAATAAAGTAATGGAAATAAATCCCAAGATGAGGTCTGTCTGGAAAAAGTCCAACCATTGTTAATATATGGTTTATGTGACATTAATATAACCTGGCAGCCAAGGAGAGTGGACTGGAGTGTGCAAGAATGAACAATGATTACTTCACCATACTAAGCAGTGGGGGCTGTAGACGTCATTGAGCGAGCATGTGTAGTGTGACCATCACATTCAAAATGACTGAGCAAATAGAGCAACAGATCTGCATCAAATTTTGCATTAAGCTTGAGCATTCCTCCATGGAAACTATTTGGATGATTCAGCTATGGGCAACTGGTGATTGGCAGCTTCATCACAACAACGCACCTGCTCATGCATCATGTTTTGTGCAGAGTTTTTTTGCGAAACATCAAATCACCCAGATGACTTAGCCCCTCTACAACCCAGACTTGATGCCTTATGACTTCTGGAGATTTCAGACCATCGATGAGATTCAGGAAAATATGATGGGGCAGCTGACAGTGATTGGGAGAACTGTGTGAGGTCCCAAGATGCCTGTTTTCAGCAACTTTGGTGTCTGGTGAGATCCTGCTTCTTCACAGATTGCCTTCTCTCTGTAACCTCATATGGTAGAAGTGGTGCGGGAGCTCTCTGGGAATTCTTTAAAAGACTAATAACCCCATATATGACCCTTATCTCCCAAAGGCCCTACTTCTTAACATCATCACTTTGGAGCCTAGGATTTCAACATATGAGTTTAGGAAGATATAACATTCAACCTTGATTCACTTGCTGTCATATTCCAGTTGGATTTGACCAATGGGAAGCCCTGGTAGGAGACTAGAGTGTGGGAGGAGAGAGACTGAGAAACTTCTGTTACCAGGGAGATCTGAGATAGGGGGCTCCATCTCCACGGTTCTTGCCTTGCTTGCAAGAGAAGAATCAGGAGAGAAACAACACATATAATGAAAATGAGATAGTACGTTTATTTATGAAATACACTTGAGCATGAAGCTTCAAGTGGGCACCCATCTAGTCTGAGTGCCCCTTGTATAGTGGAAATAAGGTAGTAAGTTTGTACTTGAGCATGAAGCTGCAAGCAGACACCCACCTAGTCTAAGTGGTCTGACTATTGGGGTTTTAGGGGTTTTATGCTTATAGCCAGTTTCTAAGTTCCCCCTCTTCCTCCCTTTTCCAGACTTTGGGATTGACACACAGTTTCAAAGACTTTCTTTCCCCGATAGCGGAAATGATACATACAGAACTTCAAGGGCTCCCTTTCTCCTATGCTAGCATGGTTTTTCTTGTGATGTTTGGAACACTTAAGAATCTCATCAGGCCAGGTTCAGGACTGCTGTGTTAATTGGTGAGACATGTCTTCCTTTTGTTTCTAGCCTCCTGTTTTAAGTTCTTTGTTAGATTGCAATGGGTGGGAAGCCCTGTTTATTTCCCCTCCAGCAACTCATTCCTAGCTGCTACCTAACACTTCTTTCTTCAATTTCCTTGTCTTTGGGCAGCATTGGTATCCCTAGTGACTATAGCTTCTTCCAGGAAGCTTTCTCCCTGTCTCAAAGTCTCATTGGTTTTTGTAACATTATGCACCCCTTGCTCATTCAACATTAGATGTGGAAATGGCTTCTCACTGTTACTAGTTTTCAGGTACCTCACCTTCCCTGGTTTATTTCCTAGACATTTCACAATATATTTAAGTAGCTTTTGCTTTATAACCACTTGATTTGTACCATATGGGGTAAATTTTTATTCCTGCCAGAACCATAGTCACTGCTGTTTCCTCAACATCTAGAGTAATATAATACATAACACAGTAGAAACAACAACAAAATAAGAATGACTCAAAAAGATAGACTCACAGTAACCTAGAGTTTGAAAGGACTTTAACAGGCAGGTGATCCAACTTTTCTTGTTATAGATATGGAAATAGAGCCTCAAAGAGGCCAAGTTTACTAGAGAGGAAGTCTAGGCTCTACCCACTGGGTAGTGTTAGATGGCTTCCTGAAGAACAACACACCACAATTATCATATGATTATGTTACACCAGCAGCATCTGATTAAGCCAGGCCAGGTAAATTAACTCCAGGATTATGGATCCACCTATTGTTTAGTAGTAGCCCATGAGATATTTGGCATGAGACTTTGCCCAAACAAAATGATCATGACTAAATAATCCTCATCAGATTCTCTTCCTTAGAGAATTTGAATGTGAAATATAAAGAGAGTGTTTCATTTGTTAATGAAGGCCGATGCTAAAAAAGACATAAAAGTTAGGTATCAGAGACTACAATATGGCAGTGGTCACAAGAGACTATGAGTTGTTGAGGTTGTGAAATTCAAGTTCAAAGAACAGATGACATAACTCAGCAGAAACTGAAGGGTATCCAGCATCAGAGGCAGAGAAAGTAGCTAAGCAACAACATCAGGGAGAGATGGGTGAGAGATTGTCTAGCTAGGGAGTAACAAGTCAATGTTGGGAGTACAATGCCTCTGGATTCTAAATCATCTTCTCATTCCAAAACTTTATTCTGCACTTTTGAAGTCCAGAATACACCTTATTACTGGGTTAGCAAAGATTTTCTTAGTTCTTTTCTCCCGTGTATATTTTTATAACCCGCCCTCATTATCTGAAGTTCCAGCAAATATAAGAAAGTAGAAGAATCAAAGCTGTGGCTGCCAGTTTGGTATTCTTTCCACCACAAGGCTCACATTGAGCTGTCAATCAAATTCCAATCTCATTTGTGATTCCTTCCTTTTCCAGCCTAGTTTAGAGAAAGTTAAAAAAACATTCTTTGATAATTTTATCATCCCCTGATGTCTGTCTAATATTTTTCTTTCACATTATTTGTGTGAGTTTTGGAATACATTGACAACAGCCAGAAAGTAATCCAGAGGGTAAGCTCAAATTTCGAAATTCATTATATGTATTTTTTACAGATGGTCTAAATTATAAGTGGAGAAATAAGAAAACAGAAATGTCTGGGGGATGATAGTGAGAAGGATTGCATAAAAGATCAGTGGTTTCATTCTTCTAAAAGTTAATTCTTACTATCCAAAATCCCAAGCAGCGCTGCTCTGAGAATAGTCTCCAGTGGAGAAACAGCTCAACAGGGAAATAGGGCCGAGAGTGAAGTGATGATGCATGGAACAGACCGAGCACTAGGGGAACAGACAGAGCACGTAGAGCATGTGCATCAGGGCTATATAAAGAGCATCCCGGTACAGAGGAATACATTCTTTTAGAATGATTCAGAAAGGGCTGATTAGTATGAGAAAAATGTAAGAGTGTCATTTATCTTGATGGCTCCAAAGCTTTTGACAGAATATATTCCTGAAGATTCTTTCACAAAAAGTGAGTTCAAATTGCTTTGAAAATTGGCTGAGTCCAAAATAAAGAAAAATGATAAATAGCAAATGCATCCAGTTGAAGAAAAGTAGTTGAAAATGACAAGGAAATTGATATAATTTTTTTAGTCTTTTCACATTTTGAAAAGTTACGTGAATGTGGTTTTAGAAAACTATATGGTAAGTTTAACTTACTGTGTGTTAGGTCTCTGAGTACAGTGGCTATACATCCTGAGCCAAAATAACAAAGGGCTTAAGTTGCTTCTAGGTGCAACAGGTGGCGAGACGCTGTTTGGAGGGCAAATTATTAGAATATCTGGCATGTTCCTTACTGTACATAGAAATTTTAGGACAAACTTTATATCAAGATAATTCTAGAACCTTCTGGATGTATATTATCAAGCAGTGAGATTTGTGATTCCTGATAACAAGGAGCTTAGAATCTAGGATAAGGGAGTTGAGTCATACTCACACATACCTTGTACGTGATATAGGAGATCTGGAACCTGGAGCCAACGGAGTGTATTAACATCATTTTCGGTTTCTTTGATTCCCCTTTCTCCCCCATTCTAATGTTTTTGAACCCTTTTTCTCTTCTCAAAACCTGAGGTTTTAAGATATTAATTGGATTATGTCCTTCCCTTAAAACCCTTCAAGGACCTTCCATTGCACCCTGTAAGTAGTACAGAGATCTTGTTAATCAGTATTTTCCATCTGCCCCATCACATACAGGTCTGGCATGTTCTAGGAACTCAATGTCGGCTGAAAAAAAATAAATAAAAGGAACGACTGACTGAGGAATAAATATGTATGCGGTATAAAAATAGTGCTAAATATTTAACTTGAGTTTTCTTCTGAGGAACTTCCTTCCAACACAGTTATAGAGATGCAGTGACAATTCCCATCACTAACAATGATTGATGTGGCTGACATACAGCATGGACTTTATAACATCACAGTATATTTTTAGTGTCTGTGTCTGATTGGGTCACCAGACCAAGGATGCATTTCATTTTGAACATATTATTATGTCCAGCAACACACTATAAAAAAAGGTTATGCAAATTGTGATCTGCACAAGAGCAGGGTATACATGAGGTTCTGAGAACTTTCACCTATGTAAGAAATCTGAGTTTTTAGCACCTTGAAAGTAGGTATTTAACTGTATTCATCTTTTTATTCCCCACAGTGTCTATTATTCTGTTGAAGAT
>VMDR010019662.1:0-18179 GCA_007922815.1 Macrotus californicus | reverse complement strand
TAGAAACACCAAAATGTAAAAATTTTTCTATATTCAAATACATTGATGTCTTTGCAGATTGATGAAGTTGTTCTTATATTAACATGTGATACCTGCTTTCTTTTCTAACATGGTTAAGTAAATGAGACGGACATCTCATTGATCCTGAATAAGGTACACAGAAAGCATACTCCTTAACCATGTTTACTGAGAAGTGGCAAAAGAAAAGCCTACATATTGTTATCTGTGCAATAATGTGTTGATTCAAAAATACTTTTCAGATGACAGTTCAATTTTGTTATTCCTCCTACTAAGTGGTATTTATTGAATAGAATCAAAAGAGCAGCTGGTAGGATTTGTTGTTGGGACGAAAACATCAAAGGCAACACTTCTAACATCCTTGTTCATTCATCTGGAAGAAAGGTGTCCCTCTAATCTAGAGAGAGTAGAGTATAAAAGAGTAACAAAGAAGCGCATGAAGGGGCTTTAGCTGCCAATCAATAAGATGATAAGGTTGTATCTAAGGCCCTCTATATGTGTCTAAGGTCCTTTTCTAGCTCTAAGATTTTACAATTATTGCATGTGATTAGAAAAGGGTACAAGAAAGTGACATGAAATAGCAGTTACTGAAGGTGTATTTTTTTACCTTTATATCCCTAACTTCTTATAGTGAACCTGGCAGATAGTTAAGTTCTGAAATATTTGATTAATGAATAAATAATTTGATTACAAAGGTAGACACAATCTAAGAAAGCAATTTACACTTTTGGAGAACAAACATACCATATATTTCTCTAACAGAACCAACATATTACAATAGAGTACAATGACTGACAATAACAGGAATTACAATGAGGACCCTGAGGCATTAAAAAAAAGTTTAAAAAAAAATGTGCCCAATTTCTTTTTATACAAAATCAGGAAAATGAGATAATGTTTTATGCTAATTGTTGAGTGTGACTAAATTATCACTTAACAAGGATAACATTCAATTTTCTGAAAGTTTCATTTATATTGAATAGCTCATTTGCTCTACTGTGTTTAATGAAGAGATGTTAAAACCTAATTCTCTTCAATAATTGCAAGACAATATAAATTGAGTTAAACAAGCAAATCCTTAACTTTATCTAGTTAGTGTTCACCCTAGATAAAATATAAGCCAATTAAGCTAAAGACTCAGCCCCAATTATACACAAATACAATAATAAATTTTATTTCATTCATTGGCTGTATGTACTGATTACCTTCTTCAAAGGCAATCAGATTATATTATATATCTTATGTCATTCTCCCTGCTCTAAGCTCTTCAATGACTTCTCAACATAAGAATAAAATGCAAACTCTCCAGCATGTCCTGTATGTTCTATATCTGGCTCCTGTCTACTTCTCCAACCATTTCTTCAAATGCTTTCCTTCTTGATTATTCTGCTTCAGTCACACTGTCCTTCTTAGTGTTCCTAAAAAACTTCAGTCTTGTTCTGGACTCAATGCCTACATTTTCTCTTCTCTTTGCCCGGAAACCTCTACCTATAGATATTTGTAAATCTCAACCCTTCAGTTCACCATCAGATTTCTCTTCAAATGTCACTTTACAGAAGCTTTCCCTAAAGATCTCATTTTGAAAACAGTATCCCTCTGCCCTTGCCTCTCCAATCCCTTATCTGCTTAATTTTCTTCTTAGCATCTAGGTTAACTAGAAAATATATGTATTATTTGGTTATTTATTGCTTATTTCCCCTCTAGAATGCCAGCACTGTGAGAGTATGGTCTTCACCTGTACCCCCGAACCTAGAGCAGGGTTTGTCAAATATTTAGGATTCTATACATATTGGCTGAGCAAATGAATATATAAACTAATGTTGATTTTCAAGATGTAAATAAAAAAAAAAAAGTGCCTAATAGTGGACTTGGCAAGCAATCATTTGTATTATCCGAAGATAACATACATATTTGTATATGCACGGGCTCTCTTAGGGAGAGAACAGAGAAACTGACAATGCAGTTGTGCAATGGTGAGGAAGTATGAAGGACTGGGTGACAGGCAGGCTTACTTTCTACTTTATATCCTTTTGAACTGTTTGAATTTTAAAGTCTAGGTATTTTTAATTCCAAAAACAAAACAAGAAACTATTAAATTTATCTTAAACACAACTATCATATAATAACAATAAGTTGTATTTATGAAATTCTATTGAGTTCTTACTCTACTAATAGACGTGCTAAGCAATTTGCATGCTTCTCATTTAATCCCCACAACATTCCTATGATATAGGTATATTATTATCATTCCTATTTTTATAGAGGAAGAAACTAGTACAGAGAGACTAAGTTAACCAGCTAATGCACACTATTAGAAGCACAAGACATGGGATTTGAACTCAGACTAAATCTAAAACTCAAGCAATTAATTGCCCTTTTTCCTAATATAAATACATGATCCTCTGAAATTTTCTTACAGAAATTAAAAATATGTATTTGCCTACTTTTGATAGAAAGCTCAGGGCCTAGTACAGGAGCTCTTGAATAAATGTTGAAATAAAACAAAGCTTATGATTTCTCTGAGCTTGTTGGATATCTCAGTTTCTATTCTCACCAACTATTAATTGAGGACCCTTGGATTAGATCCATAAAGTAACAAACAGTAATCAGAAACAATAACGGTTATCATTTGAAGACATTCTATATGCCAGGCATTATGGTAAACATTTTGTGTCACTACGTGACATTCATGATCTCATTCACTCCTCCCAACAGTCACATGAGGTAGATTCTACCACTGTCTCCAGTTTACAAAAATAGAGACCTGGCTTTAGAATAAGCAATTTTGCCAAGATGACATAGCCACTGAGTGAGGAGTCAGAACCTGGACTCAGGTCCAAATCCAATGACCATGTTCTTAACAACTATGCTCTACAAGAATCAGAACAGAATGCTTTCAAACAATGAAACAGAAATGTTGCACAAATCATCTTAAATGTGGAGTGATAGAGTTACATACATTATTTCTTAAAAACAAACTCAAACCTGAATTAGATTCATATTCAACAGCTTTTAGGACCAGGAACTATCCACATTATTGTTTACTGTCTCCAGGCAACTTAAACCTTTTTTTGGAAACAACTTTAGTGTTAGAGTCACTGCTTCTACCAATTTACAATCATCAGGGAACAAAAATTTCAAATGCAGGGAAGTACAGCACTGACATCTGGGCTATTTTTCCCTTCTTGTTTTTTATAAAGTTGACAGGATGGAAGTCATTTTACGTGCACCTTAATTGATTCAGAATATATTTATAGTGAGACAACAGGCACTTTTAAAGTGAAAATTTTATGTACTTCTAAATACTTGCTCAGTAACAGAAGAGAGATTAATTACTACAGTTACGCTTTAAGGCAGATAATCTTTGTACTGAAACAGTTCTTACAAAATGACAGAAACTTAGTAACAGGCCCTATCTAATCTTTCAATCTTATAATCTCTAGGACCGAAGCTCAATATATATCTCCCAAAATTCAACGTGGTGGCTGAATGTGGTGGGATAACACTACCAACTAAAACCTGTAGAATGTCTAACACATTCTACCGGATTGTTAACAGTTAACCTAAACTACGTATTACACAGCAAAATTATTCAGTTCTGGTCAAATCTCTTATGAACAGCAGTCAGCCTTGACCTGTGTGTAACTGAGAGCCTAGAGTCTTGCAGAAACTAAGGAACTAGGAGTACTGATTCTCAGTGCTTCAAGTCCCTTGCCAAGCATACCTCATCTCCCCGTTAAGCAGTGCTGGCAGCTCTTACATTGATGCTCAGGCCTCCGGGCAGGGTCCGGATTGACTCTTGCCAGACTAACAGCAGAACCTCGCCGGACAAAAAATTTATAAGTTAATGAACCAAGGTTCCTCATTTGATAGTTAAGCCCAGTTACATTTACATCTGTGTCTGAAACAAAACATTCTGAATTTCGGACCCGGAACTAACTTTACATTGTAAAGCGCTGGGCAGAAAGTGCTCTGCTGAAAACCGGGAAAGGGGCCGGGATGTCCTTTAAAACTTCGACTTCCTCGGAATTTAAGGCAGGAGATCACTGCCCTTCCTGCTGAGCGATTGTGGACTTCGGATCAGACAGAGCCACGCTCTTAGTGGGTTCTCGAGTTCCTTCTTCCTTTAGCTTTCTCCCCAGGGACCCTAACCACCCCCATCGCCCTGCCAACCCGCCCCACCTCAACGCTACCATGTTTGTTAACATGCCCACCTGGTCGTCTACGGTCGAGATGGCAGGACCCCTCCGCTTCCAGCTAAACAGGTCATCAAAAAGAGCGTCCAGAGACCTGACTTTTCTCCAAGAATATCACTCCCTCACTTCAGGCCCACGGGAGGATACCGTAACACTTCATTCCGACGGCAGCCGCCTGGCGACTCAAACTCAACCAAAAGATTTCAAACCCAAGCCAGCTTCCTCGGCGCCTCGTTTCATTGGCTACCGCCCTCGTTACGCCATCACGCCGGACGTTGCTGCGGCGCGCTGCAGTTTGGCTCCAAAAGTCCCGTCCGCGCGGCTCAGCGGAAGGCGCCCCGCTCCGCGTCGCCGTGGCAACGCGCACGGCTGTTTCCGGAGGCGGTGGCCGCGGTGGGCGGGGCTAGGCCGGAGCTGCAGGTGGGAGTCAGCCACCTGGGATTATCGGCAGCCTTCAGACGCGCGGGCTCAGGGCTGGTCCCAGGGTTCTGGGTGTGAGTGAGACGGGTGTGGGCAGGGGTTGGTGTGGGCCCTCTGCTAGAGGGCGAGGCGGAGCCTGTAGTGTGTGGATTAAGGGGTTCTGGGTGTTTATTTTCTCCTTTTCTCCATTGACTAGGGAGGCCTCCAAACGCACAGGTCCCATGGTCTGGAAGGTATAGGGGCCTGTTCCTTCCTGCCACTTTCGCTTGGACCGATCCAGATCAATAAGCCTCAGTTAATTGAAAGTTCAGGGCTTTTGGTTTGAGGCCCTAGGCTTCATCTTTCAGGACTCCCAGGCCTACTCCTTTTAGTGCTGACTGTGAAACTGGTGTTTGGCTGCTTTTTACATTTGTTTCTAATGATGGCATTACAAAATAAATTTACTTAAATGTATTGGTCTAGTTCATTATGGGATGCAGTGGAGTTTTTTTTTTTTTTTGAGTACTAGGTTTCAGATATTATTTCAGAATGTACACTTAAAAAATACCTGGGGGAAAAAGGAACTGTGTTTGCTATGATAACTCTTTGTCAGAAAAATTTTAATAGTATGATGTAAATTTCATTGTTGTTCCTTATACAGGATGGGGTAAAAGTAGGCTTACAGTTGGGAATACATGAAACAGTTTATTCTTATATTTTTATTAGTTATTGTATTATTTTCCAAATGAACAACTGTAAACCTACTTTTGCTCCACCCTGTATTACCATTATTGCATTCATTTATATAATAATTATTGATTGTAGATTTTAGGGACATAATAGCACACAATTATGTCAATATCCCTGCTCTCCTGGAGCTTATATTCTGGTGATTCAATGTCACCATATATGTATAAGATAGCACAACACCAATGCAGAGTATTATAAGTGAAACAATGCCTGGAAAACCCCCATAAGATGGACATTTATTTCCTGTGGAAGAAAATCAGAAGCACTGTATACTGAGTATGATGCATGTTGTATGATTGTTTTCAAACATAGGATAGGGCAACAATAAAGCAATTAATTACTGGTTGTATTACATGTATCTTAGCAAATACACAAGTTTTTTGTGTGATGCTGGGTTTAATAATAAAACTGAGAAGCCTTTATTTTTTTTCAGCTATGCACTCACTCTATAAAGTTTACCTTTGATGTCCCAGTCATTTTATTCACCTTACATGTGTTACGTCATTTAATTCTTAAAACAGCCCATGACTGCTTATTTCACTGAAGTGAAACTGAAGTTTTCAGAAAATCCCTAAAGGAAAATATTTTTCTTAAACTGTACAAACTAGCTAATTCAGAACTGAGTAATTTGTTTCTGAAATATGTCCCAGATCAAGGTATATTAAGATGCTACCCTAATCCAGTCTGAAAAAAGGTATGTTTTACCAATTTCTTGTAAAATTGCATTGGTCATTGGTGACTAAGAAAGAAATCTTAAACTCATTGTTTTTGACACCTACATTGTATAAGGCTTACCAGTCTAACAGATGTTTCCACACCTAATCTAAGTACTTATTTTACATGAACTTTAAATTCTGCCTTACACTTGCCTTAAGCAGTGTCCAGATGAGTTCCATACTCTCAAGGAATGTATATTTAGTTAAAGCACAGGAATTTTCACATTATAATCAATATATTACTGTGCCAGCAGCTCTCTTTGGTTTGGCGAGACATTAGGGAATATAACAGAATGGGTAAGAAACGGGTGTATCTTGTATGGAAACGAAGGAAAAAGAACTAAAACTTTAGATGCAGAGTGCTAAGGGGACAAAAACTCCCATTTTTTAAAGAAAACTGGTGTAAAACTAACTTCTGTGTTATTTAGAACACAAATTTAACATAGGTTCATAGTAAACTCACTAGAGTGGAGATCAAGATAAAAGGTAAAGTTAGATTTAAAGTTGCCTCGGACTTTTAAAAAACAGAAATTTAAACATGGCAATGGTAGGGTCTTATTTACCACCCTCCCTCTCCCTCTCCCCGCGAAGGAACAGCATTTGGAAACCTCAGCGCCTGCAAGACCCTTTGGCAGCTGGGGGTTGGAAGCAGCGGAACGAAAGGCAGACGTTCCTCCGTTGCTGGGCCGGACGCAGACCCAGTCTGTCCGTCCTTTCAAGTTTCCCCCAGGGCTGGGATCCAGGCGTGCGGCAAATTCAGGCTCTCCGGCACCGTAGTGGTCGTCGGTGGCCCGAGTTAGAGGCCAGCTGAGCAGTCATCGTGCCTCAGGTGAGGAGAAGGTGGCTGAGCTCCGGGAGCTCTCTTGGAGCTCCCCCCACGCCTTAAGGGGGGAGCTCGCAGAGGCCGCCCAATTCGCCCAGAGCCCAGGAAACACACGCCCCTGCTCCCGCGTGTTCCGTGTCCCCTTCCTCCACACCTTCGCATCCCGAGTTCACAAGTTTCTAAGCAGTTTTGGCTCGTCAGAGTATAATTCTTAGGCCAAAGAATGTATTTTTCCCTTTCCTTTAGAACTTTCACTTTGTCTGCGTTAACGTACCTGCCTGCAGGTCAGGCTTTTGGCCTTAGGACTGGATTTTTCTAGGTTTTCTCTGCCGGGAAAGCTGACTGCAGTGATGGTAATTGGAAGTACCATTGAGCAAGTAGTTTTCAAAGGTAACACTCCCCTTTGTCTTTCCACAATTAAAAGAGTAACCTGCCCACTTCCGTGGTCTCAGCAGTTTAAACTGAACTTTGCTGGCAGAGAAAAGTTAGATGACTTATTTAACACACCACGGAGTTGACTCTAAAGGTTAGGTTTCCTGACTCCCAGCTTCCTTCCTGTGACCAGAGGGAACACGAATTGACCTTACATCATTTAGGTTGGGTGGTTTGGGGTTATCTGGTGGGAGACTCGGCTGCAGAGGACAGGGGAGGGACTCCTTTTGGAGCTTGCCTGCTTGCAAGGTATTCAAGGAAACAAGCAAAGAGGAAAAGTATTGTGGTTCTTACTCCATGCCAACCCATGTTAATAGCCAATTAGTGCGTAATAAGATCTTCAAGCTTTGTCACTTGAACATACTTGAGTAAATACATAGAAATTGATTACAAAAGGAGTGAATTATATGCTGGCGAAGGCAGCATTTTTTTTTTTCCGATTCTACTTGCTATTTCCCCATGTGGTTCTGATTCCTGTATTGGTATTGATTTTGGGGGTTGTTTTTTAAAAACCTGTCAAAATCTGGACAATTTAGACTGTTTAAATGCTACAGATTGCACTGTTTAGACCTGTACATTGTATGTCCTCTCTTGGGTACCCCACAGTACACTGTATTTCCATTTTTCCAAGTGGAGTAGGACCAAAGGACCAGACAATAGGATGTTGGCTCCTAAAAAAAAAATGTAATTCATGAGATACTACAATATATAGTCAATGTAATTAAAGTACCGTTCAATTACATAAGTGTATTAAACAGAGCCAGTGGATTCTATGTTTATAGCATAGATGATAAAATTGCAGTCTCTGGGGTTAGAATGCTGGAGTTACAGTTCTAGTGTTCTAGCTATGTGGCCTTTGACAGTGTTTTTTCCTCATCTTTAACATGGAAATACCAGTTCCCACCTCTAAGAGTTGTAAGGATTGAATGAATTAGTACATGTGGTATGCTTAGAATTGTAACTGGTACTGCCCTGGTTGGTGTGGCTTGTTTGGAGCATTGTCCCATAACCAAAAGGTTGTGGGTTTGATTCCTGGTCAGGGCACATGCCTAGGTTGCGGGTTCAATCCCTGGTCCCGGTACATATGACCCCTGATCTGGGCATATAAGGGAGGCAACAGGTCAGTGTTTCTCTCTCACATAGGTGTATCTCTCTCTCCTTTCCTCTCTCTCTAAAAGCAAGGGGAAAAAATTTCCTCAGGTGAGGGTAAGAAAAAAATAGAAGAATTGTAAGTGGTACTTATACTCAATAAATATTAGGTTTTATTTTGAAAAATGTTAGAAATACTAAGTTGAAGGGTAGTTGAGTTTACTTTGTATGCGCCTTCTGGAAAACAAAGTATGACTATTCATTTGGCTAATTTGTCACTGCTGAACAATTTAATTTTATTTAAAACACTCATTTCCAATCTACTTTTTCTTTTTTTTTGCCATATATTTCCTAGACCACAATAGCCACATAATTCTGTGTATTATGTGTTTGGTAAAGTTGGCATGTTATCCTCAAAGTAACAACTTGATATTATATTCACATAATATTAAATATGTACAGATAGATATAGTTGTGTTTCTTCTCTCGTCCTTACAGATGATTAACTCTTCAACATTATTCTTCATTTTCTATTGCAAAAATGAGGGGAGGCACATTTAAGCAGGATTTATGTTTCTTGAAGTATTTTGAGAGAGTGGCTTTTTGTAGGGTCAGTCAGACAGGTGAAATTTATTAAAGCAAGCTTTGATAAATGTTAATTCTGTAGAATCTGGAATTTATCCACCTATTTATTTTCTTTTCAGAAAACATTTACTAAACACCTAGTGCGCATCTTATATTGTAGCTGTAAGGATGTGGTTCTTACTCTTAAATGACTCATAATCCATGAGGAAGAAAGAGTAGTGTTAATTTGGTACTTAATGCAGTATGTTGTATCAAAAATGTTGATTACAACCAGTTGGGTAAAAAGCATAATGTTTTCACAAGATCTTCTATTGATGTATTTATATTCCTCCTGAATTTTAAAGAGTTACAGACTGCAGAATAAAATGGAGCAGGTATGAAAAAGTAAAGGATGTATCAATTTTTTATTTGCTTATTTTGGAGGGGCAAGGGACAAACAAAACAAAGGTGGGTATGAAATGTCAAAGTGTGCTCTGCTGAGTGTTAATAAAGTACAGTTTAAATTGAAAAAATACTTCCTGAAATAGGCCATGGTGAGATGATCTCCTCAGAGAACATTCATGAGATGTTAGTAAAATTTTCACCTTTCAGGGACACTGATCATCTCCCTTTCTTTTTGGATATATGTGCATAGTCTTTTTCCAGGGGCACTTTCTTATAAATTGAAGATGAAGATTTAGTATTATGAGAAAAACAAATAGAATAGCTTGAAATGAAAGGCCACCTAAACCTAAAATAGTGTAATATTTATAATCACTTCAGTCACCCAGATATCATTTTCAAATAAGCAATTCTGATGCACTGAATCCATTCTTTAGACTCAATTAAAAAAAATACATATATTGGTTTGGCCAAAAAGTTAGTTTTTTTCCATAAGATGGCTCTAGTAGTGTTTAGTTGTCTTTAACTTCATTTGAAACAATTTTGTTAGATTGGATTGTGACAGCTGTAATATCAGTGAGCATTTAAAAAGAAACCTTACCAAAATTGATGAGTTTTTATGTAGCCATTTTAATATTGAAGATGGAAGAAAATAAGCAACATATTCAGCATACTATACTTTATTACTTCAAGAAAGGTAAAAATGCAACTGAAACACACGCAGAAAAAGATTTGTGCAGTGTATGAAGAAGGGGTTATGACTGATGGAACGTGTCAAAAGTGATTTGCAAAGTTTCATGCTGGAGATTTCTCACTGGACAATGCTCCATGGTTGGGTGGACCAGTTGAAATTGACAGCAATCAACTCAAGACATTAACTGAGAACAATCAACATTATACCACCTGGGAGATAGCCGACATACTCAAAATATCCAAATCAGTAAAGTTATTGGTGAAAATTAAAAATGTGTCTTTTACTTTATGGAAAAAGCCATATGGAAGTTTTGACCAACCCAATATTTCAGAAAAATGATGACTAAATAATCAGTTTTCACATTTCTGATGGTTAAAAGATTGATGGTCTTAGAGCTAATTAGGCCACTTTAAAAATTATATTTTTAGATATTTTCTTGGGTTGTTTTGGGTTCGTTGCTTTGCATAAGGAGATTAGTCACCATCACTTGTTTGAGATGACAAGTCTTACATTTTTTTTTTTAATTTAAATGTATATTTGCTTTCCTCCAGGTATTATAACATTCTTTTTTTATAAATCCAATAATCATGATATTTAAAATTTTTTTTCTAGATTTGTTGACCTACAGAATGCTTCGATACCCATACTTTTATAGAACCTATACAGAATTTCTTTCATGCTGGTTGGAAGCTGGCATATTTAAGTTAGGTGTCTGGCCAAAAAAGATCCATGCTACAGCAGAAAGATGTGATGAGTATGAAACCCAGGATCAAACAGACCAGACTGGCGCTCAGGAGTTCCACAGATCTCAGGGTGGAGATTCTGAAGCTATGACTAAATTACATGTTCCAGTAATGGTGGACGAAGTTGTTCGTTGTTTGGCACCACAGAAAGGGCAGGTAAGTCGATTTTTAAAAAAAAATTAGCACTTAAATTGAGATATGAGTTACTTATTTTAATATTCACAATTTTAAAGTTTTTTGTATATTCACAAGACTGTGCAACCGTCATCACTGTCTAATTCAGGAACATTTTCATCACCCGGATAGGAAACCGTGTACCCATTAGCATTCACTCTCTGTTGTCTCCCTTCTTTTTGCTCCTGGCAACCACTCGTTTACTTTTTGTCTGTAGGGATTTGCCTAATATGGACGTTTTATATCAATGGAATTATACAGTATGTGGACATCTGCATCCTTTTACTTTGCATGTTTTCCAGATTCATCTATGTTGTAGCATGTACCTCTTACTTCTTTTTATCCTTGAATTATATGCCACTTAAAAAAAAATCTATTCTTCAATTGATAACATTTATTTTTCCACTTTTTGACTACTGTGAATAATGCTGCTATGAACATGCATGTATACATTTTTGTGTGGACTGTATATTTTCCATTGCCTTGGGTGTATGCCTAGTAGTGAAGTAAGTGGTAACCCTGTGCTTACTTTTTGAGGATATGCCAAACTGTTTTGCAGGGTTCATTGGTTTTGTCCTATAACTATTTTTAAAAGAAAACTGAATTTTAGTTTATCTTCTTAAGAATTTTAATATCTTTCAGGAATGACTGGAGAGACAAAAGTAAAGACCTGAATTCCTGTTCTGTTTTCTTAGACTTAGTGTGAGTGTGTGTGTGTGTGTGTGTGTGTGTGTGTGTGTGTGTGTAGATGGAGAGGGAGGGAGGGCGGGGAAGGGGGAGAGAGAGAGCTGTTGAGATTTTAAGGAATTGATTTGCATGATTATAGAGGACAAGTCCAAAGTCTGCACAGTAGGATGGCAGGCTGGAGACCCAGGGGAGAGTTACAGTTTGAGTCCAAAGGCAGTCTACTGGCAGAATTCTTTTTTGTTCCCAGGAGGTAGTCTTTGTTCTAATATGGCTTTCCATTAGATTAGGTAAGGCCCACCCACGTTATGGAGGGTAATCTGTTTTTACCCAGCCCAACAATTTAAATGTTAATCTCATTTTAAAAATGCCTTCACAGAAACATCCAAAATAATGTTTGACCACATATCTGGGCACTGTGGCCCAGCCAAGTTGACACGTAATATTAATCATCACACCTGTGTTATTTATAGTGTTGCTGGCAGGACTATGTAAGGTCTGAGATATGAAAATGCTTTAATATCTATAAAGAGATCACAAAAATATTAGGTGATATAGTAGCCAAAAACAAAAAGTTAAAAACTTTTTGTAAATAAAGCACCTTTACAAAAGGAAAAACACTCTTTGTTATAGAAAATTTTCTTCAAATGTATATTTATAATTAAAGCTGATACTTTTTATCTTGCTGACTTCAGAAGTATGCTCTCCTATTTTAGAAACTACTGTTACTACCTAAATCAGTTATTTGTATTTTAAAAGTCATACCTCTCTTCTCTTTCCAACATATAATGGCTTAGTGGCCAAGAGCAAAGTTTCTACAGTTGGACTGCCTGGGTTTGAATCTGTCATCTAACATGCCTGTGTGCATGTACACACAGAGCTCTTTTTTTTTTGAGACTCCTTCAAGTCAGATCACATAGTGCTCATCGACTAAGTTCTGAGCTACATCTGTTAGGGATGCTGGATTGCAGGGTGTTGCTCGTATACAAGCCACCAGTGGTGTGACTCAGGTCGCTTCATCATAAAAGTGCTCTGTTTACCTTAACTTCAGACTGTATATCACAGAATAAACACAGTATTCTTGAATGAGATTATATGTAAAACATCTAGCTCAATGCTGTCATGTAGTGGGGACTCCATAATATATATGAAAACGTAAATGTAAAAATTTAAGTTGGATAAAATTCCAGTTAAATGACTTCCTCAAAACGAAATTCTCTTCATTGTCTTTAAAGATTTATAATGCAAGGATAACATTAATATCCTTACTTAAATGTGTTTTTAAGAAGTATGTATAAATCTATACATATAAAAATTTGAGATATATATATGAGATATATATGAGAAGGGAGGGGCAGTCTGTAAAAACATAGAACTTCTGATGGCTTACATTTGACCTCTGGAACTAAAAACCAAAACTCATTGTATAAGTTCGGTGAAACCTAGTAGTAAAAACAAAAATTATTTTCACTGACCCAGAAGTGGAAAAGCAACCAAATAAAAACAAACCCTATTAGGTCTCCTCTAAATCACTATTGAATCTGCTTTTTTTTTTTCCCCCTAAAACAAAGTAGAATAAAATTAGACAATTCTCCAACTTGACCTAACTTGCTGTTTCATTCTGTTGAAGTTCCTGACAAATGTAATGTTTTATTTTGACATTTTCATTGTTCCAATTTGAGTTAGGTTTTCTAGTAACTTTTTATAGAAGGTATAATTTTATGAATGTTATTTCTGAAAAGTTTCCTGTGAGGTACACTTAGAGACAATGTTATTTCTTACCTCTTCTGTTGTCTGGCAGACAGCCTTGTTCACTATCCCTTAATCTTCAGGTAATAAAGAACTGGCGACAGTCCTTGGACGGGAAAGGTCTGCATTTCTTCCAGAATCCATTATTTGCTTTTTTTTCTGAGCCTTTTCCCAAAAAGCATTTCCTTTGCAAACTATGAGTCACACACGCCCTTGTATCAATCACCCACTTAATCACTGTTTTTCACATCACCATTGAAGGTGAATTATGAATTAGACTTGATTATAACAGAAAATTTAAAAAATGTCTAAATGTAGCTTTGAGTGAGACCTTGGTCATCTAATAGTAATTTCTTTTTTAAAAAATATTTAAAAGGTGCTTACCTAAATAATACTGATTTTGGGAATTTCTTCTGCATCAGAGCCAATTTACTATATATTAATTTTGTTTTGCAAGTACGTGCAAATACTTAGAAGTTTGAATTAAAAGAGTTAAAATTTCCTCTTATATTCCTCTTCCTTGGAGGTACAGAAGGAATTAAATAAATTATAATTCTCCTTGCCCAGTTTTTATTATTTCACTTTATGGGTCAATAACTTTGTAAGAATGTATTACTTTTTCTATGACCATTTTTCTTGCTCCTGGAGATGTTTTAATGTAGGCTACCTTGGTCAATTTTCTATTCCTAATTTCCGAAAACTAGAGAAAAATCACATGCTCCTGCCTAGTTGAAGACGGTGGCAGTTGGAGGATACAGGGGACTTGGCCTTCTTTCCCATCAGCAGTGCTAATTTGACTTGGTGACTTGCAGTATCTAAGAGTGGCCAAGTTATGAGGGAGATAAGGGGCATACAAGGACTAGTCCCAGTGGCTGTGTAATTTCAGATAAGTGATTATCATGGTTGTGCCCCAGATTCTTCATCTGTAAAATGGGGAAATATAACCTACCTCAATATGGTCGCTGTGAGGATTGGATGAGTTCGTGTATTTAAATTGCTTAGAATGATATCTTCCAAGTAGCATGTACTCAATAAATATTTGCTGTTATTATTATGGGGATAAAAGGCCATGGTTGGTAGCTAATACAATAAAATTTAAGAGAAAAATGCCAAGAGACAGCAGATATGGAAATAAATTTCAGCAAAGGTGGAACCAGGTTGTCTGGAACTGAAAGAGTACTGCTTTCTCTGCTTGAAACTCTCATCTCCATCCTTCAGGCCTTGAGTCATTGACTTTTCTTTCATAGCACTTATGGTCATTTATAATTACGATTTTTAATGGGATTATTTGTTTGATGGACATCTCTCATAGCAGACTGCCCTCCATGTTTGTCTTACTTACCATTATATCTCCACTGCCTAGTACAAAGCCTGCAACATGGTTGGTTTGTAATGATTTTTAAGCAAATATATGTAAGTCAAAGTAAACTGGAGGTACCAACAAAAGGAAAGTCTCTTGGGTACTAAGGTAACTTTTCCAGCCCAGGACTTTCACCTGGTTCCAGCCTCAGTGTGACGGCCAGTCTGATGAAGTAATTAGAGAACCTGGTGAAGGAACACATGCCAGGGCTGAGAAAATGAGCTGGCATCTAAGCTAATGCAAAATAGATGATAAATATCAGGCCAATATTGTAAGGTTGGGTTTATAGATATTCAAAATAAGTATCAAAATAAGTATTTTGATATTCTAACATTTCATATTTCATAATTACTAGATTTGCCAAAGTTGTCATGATACCAGATATGATAATTTTCTTTACAAAAAATTTATTGTGCTCTGTATAATAGATTGTTTTAAAAGATCAGTAGCAGTATTTCACTTGTTTTACTTGAAAGTCTTTATAATCTTTAATGGAAAGTAAACAGAAAAGAGCAAATCCTGAGACTGTTTGTTTAAATATTGAAGGCTGATTGATCACAGAGGAGTTTAATTAATTGTTTTAACTCTAGCTATTGAAAAAGTTTGGAACTTTTCGAGATAGAACCAATACGATAGCACCTTCAGGAAGGTGCATGTATTTTTGAACAGCTATTAAAATTTCAGATGGAGTGGAATGTCTCGATGTAATGTTTCCTTTCCATTATTATTATTATTTTACTTTTATTAGCATTTATTTTATGCTTAATTTACTCCCAGGCCATGAATTGATTTTTTGTTTTGTCAGTGTCTTCTGGGATATCTTTTTCCTTGTGTAACCTCCTCTTCTGGTTTAGGAATAATTTGCTCTTTTTCACCAAGGATGATCTTAATGTGGCAGGGAGAGGTCACATATGGTTGTTGCGGTGAAGTTCTGGGCTGCATCTTGTGAACTTCGTTCACTGGGCTGTGCTCAGTGACCAGAGGAGAATCTACATTTACACACTTAGGTTCAGCATCACTCTATGCATTTTTAAATGTGTAGCAAAGTCTCTCTGGGCCACTGATCTGTGTCCAGCCCCACCTTTAGGCCTGGGCCCACCTACCAACTCTACCATTATAAGGACAGAATATTTACACATTGCTTCTATAAAGTGACAGTCTTAAGACACTTGGTGGCTTTTTGGATATGCATACCCTGATGGCTTGAGCAGTTGCACGAATGTTCATAAAAAGAACATAAGATTTGAACCTCTTGATTTGCATGATTTTTATGCAGTTTTCTGGGTCAAGTGAATAGCAAACCATTTTAGAGGTCACCTGGGGCTACTTATGGAAAGAACTCCTTTCCATTAATTTTTATATGTTTCTTTAAAGTAGATTTTTGTTTTACATTTTATTCTCTTTGTTTATTTGAAAATGTTTTTTCTTAAAAAATTATGTAGCTAGTTAAGTAACCTTTGTATTAAAATAATATATGCAATGTGATATTTCCAATGTTGCACTGGTATATATTTAATACCTGGTCTGAGGGTTGGGGTGTCGTGTAGATTTAGAAAAGCAAAAACCCTGATTTATTTTATTTGTAGATTTCATAATTTACATGTTCCTGCTATGGCTCATTTCAGGCCACTGCCCCTGATGTCACTGAATGTAGCATTAGGAAGACATATGTGTAGCTGGCCCTTTCCACCTGGTGTGAACAGCACTGGAAATGACTCCCATGATTGATACCATCAGAAATTAGTGAATTATATAATAGTAAAAGATTTCACCTGACAATTCTGAAAATTGGAATAGTCTGTAAAGTTTTATTCCTTAGCTCAGTTGACATTCAGTTAACACCTATATTTTATGTTTCTCCATTGTGGAAGGTACCATAGTGTACTCATGAAATGCTGTTTGTCTTACTTTTTTTAAGAACATATTTTTCCTCTCTTTAATAAATAATCCATATCAAATATAAAACAGATAAAAAATGGTGTTGTATAGCATAAATTTCTTTATGTAATTTATTATAAAGCCAATTATGGCACAGTGAGTTGCTTTGAAATCAACATCAGTATATATTTTTTTCTTTTGCACAATTTGGATTCACACAGATAATTATAAAATGTAAAGTTTTTTTTTTCTTAACAGTGTTACTGGAATCTCAACTTAATTTTTAATTAAATAGAAATGGTAACAATTTTTATAAATCAAAAGAAGACATTATATATTAACAAATATATTAATTAAAGGTTCAATACAGCAAGAAACTATAATCATTATAAATATTTATTCATCTAATGTCAGATCATGAAAATATATGAAGTAAAAATGGACAGAAACGAAGGGAGAAATAATGCTGCAACCATAGTTAAAATTTCGGTACCCTACTCACAACAGTCTAGAGAACAACCAGACAGAATATGAGTAAGGAAACAGAAGACTTGGAGAACACAGTAAACCAGCTAACCTAACAATCCTACACAGAACACTCCACCTAACAACAATAGCATACATATTTGTCTTCGGTGCACATGGGACATTTCCCTGAATAGAGATATGTTAGGCCACAAAATAAGTCTCAGTAGATTTTAAGGATGGATATCATACAGTGGATCTACTCTGACTATAATGGGATGAAGTTAGAAATCAATGACAGAAAGAAAATTGGAAAAATCATGAATTTGTACATATTAAATAATACACTCTTGAGAAACCAATGGATCAAAGAAGAAATCACAAGGGAAATTAGAAAATATTTAAGAGACAAATGAAAACAAATAAACACAAAAACCATAACAAAACTCATGACATCAACAAAGGCTGTGCTAAGGGAGAAATTTATAGCTACAAACCCTGATATTAAAAAACAAAAAGACCTCAAATCAACAACCTAACTTTACTATAAAAAAAAAAGACCTAGATAAAGAAGAAGAAACTAATCCCAAAGGCAGCAAAGGGAAAGAAACCATAGAGAATAGAGCAGAGGTAAATGAAATAGAGAATAGAAAAACAGTAGAGACAAATGAAGCCAAACAGAATGGATCAACAAAGTTGACATTCACAGTTTGATGGACTAAGAAAAAAGGAGAGAAGACTCAAATTACTAAACTGAAAATGGGGCTATTACTAGCAGTTCTACAGAAACAGAAAGGATTATATGAGAGTTCTGTGAACCATTGTATGCCAACAAAATGGATAGCTAAGATAAAATGAGCACATTCCTAGAAACACAAACCCTAAATCACTAAAACACAACTAAATCACAGAGAAATAAAAAAAAATGAATATAAACTGTAAGGAGATCAGTAGATGAGTGGATAAAACAACTATGGGACATTTACACAATGGAATACTCTTGGCTGTAAAAAAGAAGAAAACTTTACTCTTTGCGAGAGTGT
>VMDR010019661.1:0-18170 GCA_007922815.1 Macrotus californicus | reverse complement strand
CATTTGCTGAAGAGACTTTCCTTCACTGAATTGCTTTTGCACGTTTGTCAAAAATCACTTGAGCATGTTCAGTGGGTCTGTTTCTGGGTTCTCTGTTCTGTTCCACTAATCTATGTGTCTATTCTTCTGACAATACCACAGTCTTTTTTATTATATTGTATCTATATAATAGGTCTTGATATTGGGTAGACAGTTTCTTTTTATTTTTCAAAAATATTATAGCAATTTTAATTCCTCTCCTTTCCATAAAACTTTGGGATAACCTTGTACCTGTCTACAAAATATCTTGCTGAGATATTGATAGTCATTGGGTAAAGTTGTATAGCCTTTTAGAGAGAATTGCATCTTTGCTAGGTTGAGTCTTCTAATATATGAATATAGTTGTCTCTCAGTCATATGGTATACAACAAACATATTCATCTGGAAGCCTAAGATATGTGAGGGAAAATAAAAACCAAAGGAACTCTCCCTGTGTACTTCCTTGTCTTCCTAGGTCTCCGCTTTATTCTTTCTGCCTTTTGGAGTCTTCTATATTTGTTTCACATAATGTCCAGGGCTTTTAACTCTACTTAATGAGAACAGAGAAAAGGTACCTGCTTCATCTTCCCAGGAATGAAAGTTAAATAGTAATTTTTATTATTTTTTTATTTTAACCACCAGCACCCACTGGAGGTATTTAATAAAGATTGTAAGAGATAATACTGGAGAAATGTTTTTTTTTTAACTGTAAACCAGAAAATAAATGTAGTGGATCATTTTTTTTCATCGTTTTATTTTTTTCATATTAGAGAAACTAGGAAAACTTCTACTAGTCACTAATGATTGTGGGTTTTAAGATGGTTTTGCTATGTGTCCTCATTTGATTTTATTGGCATTGGCTCTAGCAAATGGCAAAGTCATGATGGGGCAGCATAGAAGGAACAAATTCCATTAACATAGATGAGCTAATCCCAGAAAGACCAATATCCATTTCAAATTGCCTGGTAAACAGGAAGGACAGGGAAAATATGCCTAAGTGAGCACTGTTCCTTTTGAATTAAGGCAAGAGTTTATTGTTTTTGTATTAATATAGACCCACTCTGCATTTCATCAGTGACTCTGTCAGAGACTGGGTTATTGTGAAGAAGGGATGTTACTGAAGGTTGGACAGCCATGTGACCTAGGGAATGCTTTAACATGTCAGTACGGCCCACATGGCTGCAACAGCTGCAGAAAACCGCTACACCTGTGAGAAAAGAAACAGAGCAAGATTAACTTCATGGAGTAATTCCTACTTACCTGAATGGTTGTCTTTAAATCAAATTTTGTTGAGTTGCATTTTCCCATTTGGTTTCATTATACATTTACAGATACTATAAATCCTCAGGGATAAATCCTCAGCAAACACAGTGTCACACCAGAGTCTGAAACTCTGCTTGCAGGGAAGCCTTCGCTGCCCATACGTTGGCACATCCCTCTCTTACAGCATTCGTGCCGCAGAAACCAGGGAAACATCTGGTTCTACAGCCTTGTTTCTATTCCCAGTTATATATATCCTCTTTGAAAATCTGATCATTAATTTTCACGAAACTGGTTTTCTTGCTGTAGTGTTTCTTGACAGGAACATATCCTTGAATGGAAATATTTGAAGTTCTATAAAATGATTTTATGCTGCTAAATAACTTGGTTCAATGTTGGTGTGTCTGTTTCTTCTGTTTTTCGATAGTGTTCACGGAACCACTCAAGACAAGTATCTTCCTTCAGTTCTTTCTTGCCTTTCGTTGTACAGACCTCTACTTTCTTCTTCATTGGTGAGTTAGTGGGCCTTTTTTTCTAGAAAGTCCATAATCCTGTTCCTTTTGATGAACCCTGCATTTCACCATCAACAAGTGGGCCTCCTCTGTAGCAAGGTGTCACCATTACTGATTATTACCCTACCTGAAGGCGCAGTCGTGGATCCTCTTCTTGACTTCAGTGAAGCAGGGCATGAGTCAGATCATCCCGCAGTCATCACGACCAGCAGCATGAAGTCAGGGCAGCTATATTCTGAAGTTAACACTCCAGCTCATGTGAACTCTTACGTCATCTAACTGGCCAATTACTATTATTCTCCCTGCCTAGAATTTTCTTCACACCTTCTTCATCTAGCTTACATGCTACCTCCAGAGGGAAATCATTGCCTGGGTTAGGTCATTTTTTTCTATGTGTTCCTAATATTTACTATTTCATTTATTCAGTCAACATATATATATATGGTGTGCCTATTATGCACTAGGAATGATTCTAAGCTCTGTATATTCTAGCACTCTGTTATTCATGTTATTCACTTAGCATCTATTGATCACCTACTGTTTGAAAGGCTTTGGGCTATGTATATTTTCGTGCACAGTGGGCATTTTTGCTTTTAGTGGCTTCTTTGTATAAATTGTAAAGTTCTGACCAGTCATTTAGCCCCTAGAATGACAATTTTCAACTGGGGTGCCACAAGAATTTTTAGAACATGCAATACCTGACTATTTAGTCAGGGGCACTGACCTCTTTTCTCTTAAACTGTCAAATAAAAAAATGACAATAGCCAATACAACAATAGCTATCTGGTATAAATAAATCAAAAATTACACTTATTTTTTTGTCCAACTAGAAAAAATATGTAAGCTATTTTTTGGTGTGCCACAGAATTTTAGCAGTTGGTTTATATGTACCATGAGATGAAAAAGGTTGAAAATTGCTGCCTCAGAGGACAGATGTGGTGTTTTATGTACATGTTGTACCTAGTCTAGTGCCTGGGACATAGTAGGTGCTCAGACTATGTGTGACGGATGGATGAATGGAATAAAAGAAAAATAACAGGCTGGACTGAGTTTGGTCGTAAAGAAAGGTCTACGTGTCAGTGCATGTGAAATGGAAAGGTTGTCTCTGCTTGTGGTGACTGTGACACGTCAGTTCCATCACAAACAGATCCAGCCAGACTGACTCTCCTCGGGCAGAGAGATGTTTTCCCTCAATCAGATTATGCGCCATTCACCATACACTGCTTGATGCCAAAGTATGCTCCCCTGATGAGCGTGGCATTTTATTTGCATGCCCATAAGCAAGTTCACAGCGTTTAATTTGAAAGCACAACCCCACTAAGAATGCATTTGTTTGT
Organism: Macrotus californicus; assembly: GCA_007922815.1. NCBI lineage: Eukaryota > Metazoa > Chordata > Mammalia > Chiroptera > Phyllostomidae > Macrotus > Macrotus californicus. The sequence goes on along the minus strand of VMDR010019661.1, from coordinate 15,043 downwards.
ATTTATTTAGATTTATTTAGAAGCTTTGATTGGATGGGCACGTGGTGGTGGGGGTGGGGGGTGATCTGGGACAGGGAAGCCTGGAAAAACTGATGAAAGCTGGTTCTCCCTTGAAGAATGCATTTTAGATGAAAAAAATATGACCTTTAATCATCCTCAGACCTCTTTTTGTTCTTGTTCCAGAACATTCTATGAGTATAAACTCCCAGTTCAGTTCTTTTGCCTTGGATTTATAGACTGGCTATGTTTACCTTTGGTGTTAGAGGTGAGTTTTCTGGTGTTTAGGGAGAGCACGTTTAGAGGAAGTTTGCTGGTGGTCGGTGGGGCATATTTGAGGGGAGTTTGCAAGGACTGACATGCCCAGATTACTAACAGCTGAAGAATACGTGTCACACTCCTTTAGGTGAGCGCTAGCTACTACCGACCCATCGAGGTAATTTTATGCTGTCTCAAGGGATTGAACTGATTTTTTTTGCTGTCTCAAAAACATCATAAATGTGGTAGGTAGAGTAAGAGGTTCCGTTTTACTTTAATGAAGAGTTGCCTCCATCCAGAGAGTGAGGCAGCCCACTCTTTGTTGTGTAACAAGCATTCCCTTGGTTGGCAGAAGAGCTAAAAAAGAAAAGACAACAAAGAGTCAATTTCTGTGTCTCAGACCCAACTGTGTTACATGGTATCTCTGTTTTATGGATGAGAGCATGCCTCACACACTTCTTCCTGGGAGAGACTTGACCTGGGTAATATAATGGGAAACCCAAAACAAACACGGAGGGAAGGAAATGGTTAGTTTAGCACAGTCCCTGCCCCACCCATCAAAGAAGTAGGAAGCCTCCTCCTTCAGTATGTCTGTTTATTTTGCAATTAACCAGGAAGAAGGGAATTTGGGGAAGTTTTTTGATTGAGGGTTTGTAATTTAAATGGCAGCTACAGCTTTTAGGATTAAGAGCATTACAAAGAGATGCCTCATAGGTTTTAGCTCTATATAGTTTGTAATGGCTTCTACTTACTTCAGAGATTAACCTCTACCCCTGTAGGTTTGTGCTGTTTCCTTTTTTCCTGCTAACTTTATCATCACACAGAAACACCTGAATTCAACCACAATATTGGGGGTGAAAACAGACATATATTCACATATACCCACAGACCCCTGAGAATATTTTTCTTCATTTATTCCTATGAAAAGTGACTTATAACCAAACCCAGAAAAATCTCAAGTTACTAGTGTGGTGAGGTTTATTATTACTACCCAAAGTCAAGGAGGTTGGAAGGATTATATTTGGATCCAAGTTTCATCCAAATCACAGTGGTTTGGAAAATCATGTTAAACTCAAAATTTTTTCTTTTTTTTCCTACTTGAACGAGCACCTTCTTTTTACTCTCATCTGTAGGAGTTAAGGTAATTTCAGTGGAGCTTTTGGTTTACAATTTTGTAACTTGCTTCGATGTTATGAGATTAGTTTACTTAACTGTGCAATTCTTCCACAGTTTTCCAACTGGCTGTGCCCTGCCTACCCCACCCCGCCTGCCACCCCTTGTTTTTGAGATGTGTACATTTTATATCCAGGGCTTGTTCCTCCAGAAATATGAATAAAGTTGGTCAATCACATTTGTTATTCAGAAGACAATAATTATTATATCTTCTGTACAGTGCATTAGTTTGCAAGGCACTTTCACATAATTAAATCATTTTATTCTTACAGCAGTCCTTTGAAGTCAGCAAGGAGGATATTATTATCTCCATATTAGAGAGGCAGCAGGTTCAAAGGGGTTAACAGGCTTGTCTGAGGTGACATGAGCAGGCAGAGGGAGAACCAGGATTAGAGACTGTGAGGTCCCCTACACAGCTGCCCACTCACTGCTGTGCCCTCGACTCTGCTTTCACCGGAACTCAACAAATACAGGGCTTTTCTCTTGGTGAACCAAAAAAAAGGTTCTTTTTGCATCATGCCAAAGACAAAGTACATACTCTTAAAACTATCTCAAAAATACATGTAAAGAAATAAACAGCAAGTTGCTGGGTATAGGGCACTGAAAGTTTTAAAGGAGATTTAACAGGGGAGAGGTTACTCTACAAGGCACATTTGAAAGTTACTGCTTGTGCATGTTGCATTGTAGTCTTCTGAGAAGGAGCTATGTCAGAGATTGGCTGGGGAAATGCCCAGGAGGGAAAAGGGGCCAGCAGGAAGCTGGAGCATGATGCAGGTCTGAGCCCTGGGAAGGAGAGAGGGAAGGCAGACAGATGCGAGGAAAGGAGAGGCTCAGACTGCAGCCCGGGCATGAGAAAGTCTGTGGTGAGGCTGGTGAGGAGCCCTCAAGCCCTAAAGGAGCCCTCTCTCTCACAGGATGGGGTCTCTGGTGGTAAACCCACAGGGCTCAGGCACTGCCTGGGAGTGGCCTGTGGGAAGCATGGCCTCAGCATAAACATAGATCTGCGTGGTGCTCACGGCCACCACACACGTGTCATGGTCCGGCATTCATTTTCCACCTCTTGAAGAACAAGGAATGAACAAAAACAACAGCAAATATTCTTAGCAAAATACAGAAACACTACAAATAAAATTAGATGCTCATTTATCACCCTTGACAAGCTGGGCTCTAAAATAAGGGAAGTGCTACAATTCGAGAAGACTTAAATTTCAGTTTTTCAAAGGTTTTGTTCGTAATTTTTCTTTGATGAGCAAACCGTGTGCCTTGTGGATGCAAGAATGATAAATTATTTTTGTATTCCTAGTGCAAATATGGTGCTTGGTCTGTAATAAGTGCTCGAAAATTATTGTTGAACACATGGGTGATTGAAGTTAAGTGATAAAGAAAGGGGCAAATTGTCATTCCTGAATGTTTTCATTTCTCAAGTATTTGAATGACTTCCTAGGATGTTTTTTTGTTAAGCTTATTAGCAATGGACTCTAAGTTCCTGGAGCGGAGGGAGAGGAGGAGGGACACTTGAGGCTTTTGAAGGAACCCTTAAAAAGAAATCTCTGGCCTAATGACCTTGGCTCTGAGGACTTGGGTGGCTGGCTGAGCCTTGAGCAGTCACTTTTTCTACACACTAGTCTGCCGTTGGGCAGGTGTATTTGTCTCAAACGGCTTACTTTTTCTTAGCACTTTTGATCAAACAAAGAGGTACGCGGAATGATGAAGAGAAGGAGATGGAAACCCTGTATATATAGGTGAGGGCACCCTACATTTGTAAAATCTATAGCAATTCCGTACTTAAATAATTTGTTCATGAGTTTCAAGTAGTGTCATAGTTTGTTTGTGTGGCATTCCAGGGCATGCCTCTATCAGCAGGACCCCTAATGCCCTGTGCCCTTCAGACCCCTTTCATTCTCCCTTCTTTCATCTTCAACTAGTCAGGAAGCACTGCCAGTACTTTTGTTGTATTATCTGTGAAGCTCTTTCCCTCTGTTTTAGGAAATATTAAGTGCCCTCACTACCGTGAACACCCTGAATGGGTTCCCTGACCTCCGAGAGTTTTTAGTCTTGTGTATGCAAGAAATGTCATGTGCACTTGGGCTTCAGTCTCAGATCTGCCTCTACCCAGCTGTCGATTTTAACACAGAACACTTACCCTCTTTCAGCCTCAGTCTCTCATCCATAAAATGGGGGTAATAGTGCCCATCGGAAGCCGTGACAGTGGACTTGAAGTGCAATGATACTTGGGAGCAGCCACTACAACACTACATTGCGATGGTTTCTCCCTGCAGCTGGGGAGCTCAGGGAGCATTCCTGACACAACCCTCTGGTGAATCCTTACAAAGGAGTATTTAAGTGGCATCTTCAAGTCAAATCTGCCCAGACTGGTTGCCCTTCTTTTCAAACATCTCCAAAGGTGTGAGATCAAGGAACCACAGAACAAATTTCTTGTTTATTCATATGCCACTTAGTGTCCTCTAAAAGCTGCTTTTTTCATAACTTGCTAATATGTTGTCCTCTAGTATTTTCTTAAAGAAACTCTTTGCTCCAGCTGAGCTGGTTTAGTCATTTTCCTTTTTATGCCGCAGTGGGCACACCTTCTAAACCTTACTCACACCTTTGAAGGTGCCTTTGAAAAGCTGAAGTTCCCTTTTCTTCAAACAGCCCAACCCACAACACATAGTGATCCTAGTTTCATTGTTTGGCCTATGATCCAGGGGACTCACCTTACCAGTCTGGGCCTTTGTGTCCTTACCTGCAAAATGATGGTGAATAACACTCACATTACAGCATGGCAGAGAGGAGTAAATGAGATACTTAGAGAAGTTCCTGGCAAATAACAGGGGCTTACTAAGTGTAAATCACTGTTATTTTGTCTGGTTTGTTTCTGAACTCCTCTGCACTTACTATCTATATGCTTGGCCTCAAACCAAACCCTGGTGGGCCACCCATTATGGACATATACATTTTCTCTATTTTTGTACTGAAAGTACAACTTCTAACCTGAGCCTAGAACCTGTGTTAAAATTAGGCCTGTTATCTGTTTGGGAATTAGGGTAGTTTGCAATAATAAATTTTTAAGAAAATTTCCCAGTCTCTCCAAGTGAATTTTTCAATATTTGAAGACCGAGATAGTGTTTTTTGTTAGTGTCAAAGACAGAACTTTTTGTTTTTTTTAAGGTACAGTTATGTTGACGTAAGAATATACAAACCTGTAGAGAATTTTTATAAGAGGTTATTTGAGACAGTTGCTGGAAAACAAGATCTCAAATGCTCCTGAGACTGACAATTTTGCAGTTTCTTTTTTGCATTTGAAATTAAGGAGGGATCATAAGGAAGACTACAGGAAGGTGGAGATGGGATTACAGGACAGTTAACAAGATTATGTGTTCTCTTGGGGGTGGTTACACTTATTTCAAAGGTGTGTTAACCTAGATACAAAAAACAATGGGCAGAGTTTGCTTAAGGCAGAGATAAACCTTTTACTAAACAAGTTATATGCCTAGGACATGATTACCGACCACGATCTGATCAGTCTGTGAGGTGACTTTACCTAGAACCCTCTTTCTAGCCACAGTATCAAAAAAAATAGAGTCCTTCTATCGCCTCCCTTTCCCCAAATTCCTCTTGGTCCTAGGTCCTATCTAGTTAACCCCTCCCCCTACATACAACTCCTGGCCCCTGGCAACCCCTGATCTGTTCTTTGTCCATATTTTTGCCTTTCCCTGAATATCATATAAACAGAATCATACAGAATATAGCTTTTTAGTCTGGCTTCTTTCACTTAGCATAATGCACTTGAGATTCACCTATGGTTTTGCAAGTGTCCCTCATTTGTTTCTTTTGATTGGTGGAGAGTATTCCATTGTTTGGATGGAGTAGAATTTGTTTATCCATCTACCAGTTGAAGAATATTTAGGTTGTTTCTAGATTTTGGAAGTTATAAATAAAGCTGCTATAAACATTTGTGTGGCTTTACCATTTTTCTCTCCCACCAGCAGGATATGAGTTTAATTACTCCGCGGCCTTGCCAGTACCTGTTGTGAAGAAAGTCCTTTCCACATTAATAAGCCCTGAATGTTTTAAAAGTAATTTCAACCTATGTTGCTCATGTCAATTCTATTGCTCTTGCTATGACTACTATCTCAACAACCTCTCTTATTGAGTTAAGTAACTTCGGGGTATGACTCAACTTCACTCTGGAAGCCAGAGCACCTTTTCATTAGAAACAAAATATTGGGTTTGGCAGTTGAAGAGGCCATATAGGTTTTATGCTTCATTAAAACAAAACTCAAAACCCAAACACAATAGGCAGGGGAATGGGGATTAATAACTCAGTATCTTCACTTTCTAGAGAGTAAAGAAATCTTCTATATTCATTGAGTTGAAAGGGGACCCTGGTTTTGCTCGCTGTCCCCCAACCATACGTTTCTCTGGTTGCCTGCTGGAAAGATTCAATGTCTTCTGTGAGCTGGTTCTTTCAGAAGCCAGCTAACTATGGTGAGGGGGAGGGTGGCAGAGATAGTAATGAGGCACTAACTAAGTGCTAACAAAGGGCAACACCTAAGAGGAGAGAAGGTGGAAATGTGATAATGAAGAACTTCTAATTAGGTTTCTGTGAGAAACAGAATGCTGAAGATGCCCTATTCTGAAAGGGACATTAGCAGTAGCAGAGGTACATGGAGCGGGCAGTTGATGCCAGGGTGCTGGAGTGGGCTGGAAAGGCAAGTGCGGGAATGCTCTGGTGAGTTACCTGTCTTCATAGTCATGACCTGAACACAAACAAATTCATGGAGATCAGCAACCACTTCATCTAGAATTGTTGATAGCTTGGATCAAGATGTGGACAGAAAATGAAAAACAAAACAGAAACAAAACCTATCGTTTTTGTCTTTACTGTAAACTTCTTGAGTAATCTTAATTTTCACTGCCAATTTTTCAGTCACAAAAAGACATGAGTATTTACTGATTGCTTGATTGTAAAAGCAAAAGATGCTTTAAAAAAGATTTTGTTCCATATTATAATTGTGGTGCACATGCCTGGAAAGGAAGAAGTCAAATGGTGCAATAGACAGAATTCCTGGGTGGGGATTGAGAACCTGGGCACCAGCCCTGCGTTTGCTGCCAACTAACACTATGATCTTGGGAAACGCTTGTTAATCTTCCTACATCTTAGGTTCCCTAAGAATAAAATCAAGATATTTGAGTGGGCGCCTTTAAAGGCCCTTTCTAGCTGTAGAACCCATTATTCTAAAGAGTAAACAGAATATAAATGATCAGTTTTCTTTTAGAAATATTTTTCTATGTTTTTTGGCTAGTGAGGTAGGAGGTAGTCCTAGTTTCCATGGCTTACATTGATGGGAATCCACTTATAAGTTCTGTCCCTTAAGTTGTTTTAAGATTCTGATGCCTATTTCATGAATATTTGGAGTGGTGAGTCTTTGTAATTATTTCCTAAAGAAATTTCAGGTCTCTATTGTTGTCTGTGGGCAAAATCAGCCAAGGAAAACCACAACACAACTATCTTGAGACTTAACCTGAGTGCTATGCTACAAGTATTTTCCATTTTCATTACAACTGTCATAAGAATAGATGTACACAATAGCAGTTTCAGTTTCTCCCGTAACTCATTGCCTCATATGTTCTGTGAATTGCAGGGGTATGTGGTATTTCCAATATGCTTTGATTTGATTTATTGTTCCTTTCAGTTGGGTTTTTAACCTGTGAAGGAAGAAGGTGTAAAAAGTAATGGGAAAATCACGATGTGGGGAAGGTCAAAATAGTCCTGAACATAGGGATAAATAAGGAGTGTCAGAAGACCCTGCTGATGACAAAGTTGCATGACTTGTATTGCTCTGTGAGCCTCCTCTTCCGCTACGTTTAGATAAAAGCTGCAGGGGCAAGAGTATGGGGGCAGGATCGCCAGTGCAGAGGCTAAATCTCCTGCATTGTGCCTTCAGAGTGGGATTGTGATAATTGGGTAGGGAGCCTTCCTTTTATTAAGCAAAGCACCTTCCTGCCAGGAATCAGGGTCTGTTCGTTGACCTCACAGCCAGAGGTGTACCAAGGTAGAAAGGGAGACAGAGCGATTCATTCACATTTAGGGAGTGCTTAAGGCTTAATGGCCCTTTCGTGATATCACCACTGGGTTGCAGAGATCAAGTACATTTTTACTTACAACACATTAGATGCCATTTTGCTATAGGTAGACTGATCAAATCAATAGTTCATTAAGTAATATGTCCTTTTACTGAACAACATTGGCATGACCGCATGAGTCAGATTACAAACAAATATTGCAAATTATCTTTTTCACCTTGAAGCATTGTTTTTTAGGTATGGTAATAGACACATTATTTTAATGTAAGTATTGCTTTGGTTTATGTCAGGATGCGGTATTAAGACAGGCAGCCATGAAAATACTCATTGGATAAAATCTTTCCTGATATTATTCACCACCTTTCAAAAGGTATTTTGTACATTTTTGTTTTTCCTGATCTATCAGCCATGTAGTAGAAAGAATTCTGTCTCATAGCTGTCACTAACTACCTGATGATTACTCATTTTAACTTATTGAGAACTTATTTTTATCATCTACAACAAGAGTCCAGAAACTGGCCAACAGGCCAGATCCAGCCTGCCACCTGTTTTTATAAATAAAGTTTTATTGGAACACAGCTACTGTCAGTCATTTACCTACCATTTATGGCTGCTTTTGCCCACCATGGTCCAGTTAAATAGTCATAACAGAGACCATATGACAGGCAATGCTTAAAATGTTTACAGTTCGGCTTTTTACAGAAAATCTTGTGCTGATCATGATCTGCAATGTAAGAGAGATGGGTCACCAGTTTTCAACCTTTCTAAAAAAGTTTTGTGAGACACATTTTTCAAACTAAATCCTGTGTAGAACTCCAATATACAAACCAGATGAACACAAAGTTTCTGTGGCTGAAAAAATGGTTAGGGTTGAAGGGAACTATCTAATTTGGCTCCCCCTGTCTCTGAAGTTATTCCCAAAGATCCCCCCGCTCACCTCCCCGAGCTCCAGTGTGAAAGCCCTTTGAAGAAATTGTCTCTAAGGTATTTTACAGCTCTGGAACTGTACATATAGTTTCTTACATTTTTCAGTATATGTGGAAGGGTAGAATTCACTGATAGATTGACTTCTTGTTTTCAATCTTCTATTCTTTGGTTGCAGCAAGACCTCATTTGTCTTCCAGCCAATTTCAATTGGTCGGACTGTGGTGATGCTACAACATGATGCATACTGTGTGGCAAGCCTGTAATGTCTTCATGTTGCTTGGAAAACCTTTGTATACTGATAAAAGAGAAACCAAAGCTACCCTTTTAAAACACACCACAAGGGCAGAATCTATCAAAGCACAATGTCTCCATTGCCACATGCAAGTTTGCCTTTCAAAGCTGGGACCAATGGGTAAACTGTTTATTTCCGTGTGCTTTATACCCGCTTTTCTGATGATGGAGGCAGCAAAGGAATTGGATGTGGTCTAACAGCATAATAAAATCCAATTCAGTTAGTGTTTATGGAATGCCACAGGGAGTGGGCTGTTGTATTACACAAGATAAAAAACCTCTGTGGTGCTTGTTTTCTCAATACTGCATTTCTGAGGCCTCTTTTGCCTTCTCATATAACCTGGACACTTTCAGTTCATTGGAGGGAATCCCCACTGAAAGTTATGTCCTTGACCCTTGACTTTTTACTGTGTGAAGGAGAAAAAATGGTAGTGAAATGAGATGGGGATAGCGGAAAGGAATTAATAGCTGTGGACTCTTAATGTGTCTTGTGCCATACTGAGAAGATTTTCTCTTTTATTTCTCATGACTCTTTAGGGAGCAGGTATTAAATGACAGAAATGTGAAAACAGTAACTTCCCAAAGTCATACCACAAATAAGTAGTGGAACAGGGATTCTAAGTATGGATGCTTAAATCTATCAAATTGTATTGTTCATTAGCTCTGGTTCAAATACTTAAAACATATAATATGTACTCATGTAAAATACTCATATGATTAATATGTCCACAACCACATAAAAGTTGGAATTGTCATTCCAAATGGATAGGACAGCATTAGTTTGCATAGTGAGTAGCTTATATAATTTGGGAAATAATCTTGGTCTTCAATCCAAATAGATAATAGGGATTTGTCTCAGCAAGAAATCAAGAGATTAATGAGGATATAGCCTTCTTTCAGACCAGGAATCAAGTGGAAAGGGATTAAGAAGTACAAAGTTCCAGTTATAAGTCATGGGAATGTAATGTACAATGTACAGAATAATATCATAATAACTTTGTGCAGTGACAGATGGTTGCTAGACTCATGTGATGATAGGTATGTAAAAGTTGAATCACTATGTTGTACACACATGAAACTAATATAATATTGTATGTCAACTATAATTAAAAATAAATTTAAAGGAAAAAACAAAAAAGGCCAGGAATTGGCAAAGATTTTTTATAAAGGTCCAGATAGTTAAGTATTTCAGGCTTCGTGGGCCAGATTCAACTGCCATTGTAGCACCAAAGTATCCCCAGCCAACTATAAAGAAACAAGCAGGGCTGGGTTCTCATAAAACTTTATTTATCATCAGAATTTCATATAATTTTTACTTCATTGGTGTCACTAGATGATTTTTTTAACCATGTGAAAATGCAAAAACCATAATTAGCTCACGGGCTAGACCAAAACAGAGGGCAGGTGGGATTTGGCCTGTGGACCTTGGTTCCAACCCTTGCATTAGACCAGTGGTTTGCAAACATCTTAAAAACTGTCTAGAAAGCTTGTTGAAAATGATTTCTCAGGCTTCACCTATAAAGCTTGATTCAGTTGGTCCGGGTTGAGGTCTAGAGTGTGTATTTTAAAAAAACTTTCTAGGTGATTTTTTTGCAAGTCAGTCAGGCTTTGAGGTAGAAATGAAAGGCACACTGCAATTAGGGCACCACACTGAGCTTTCTTTCTTTCTTCCTTTCTTCCTTTCCTTTCCTTTCCTTTCCTTTCCTTTCCTTTCCTTTCCTTTCCTTTCCCTTTTCTTTCTTTCTTTCTTTCTTTCTTTCTTTCTTTCTTTCTTTCTTTCTTTCTTTCTTTCTTTCTTTCTTTCTTTCATGCAGCTGGGGTATAGGTGAACCCTAAGGGGTGATGCAGGAACCCAGGACTAGTAGCAGAAGATCTGTCACCATTAGGCCTAAAAGGGAAGGAAGGGGCACTGGAACCCTTCTGCTTAGATTTCTGTGGTGTTGCGTGAACCATCTATTCAAAGCAACTTTGTAGGGAAGGAGCCAAGGGTATAATATGCTGACTTTACTTTGTTCCCTCCTTTAGTCTTTTGGCAGTGGCTTCATTGGTCAAACACAACCAGAAAAGGGGGCACTCTGGAGCCCTATTGATGTGCTCTAGGCTGGTCAGCCTCCTGGCGTAGGGCAGGCTGGAGAAGGCTGGAGAGTAAATCTGAAGAGGCAAACAAAAGTCACCTTGATGAGTGGCACAGGCATTTTTAGGAACTTTGGTTCCCCCTCTTCTGTGGATGGTACTTTTCATTCTAACTCCCTGTTATTATTGCCGATGGCCCCAAGCAGTAATGGCAGACAGGAGTTGACGCCGCAGCCTCCCCCATTGGCTGCTAGGCTTTTAGAGGTAGCTTTTTTTTTCATGCTCCAGTGAACACATGAGGATTTAGGGCCATTTGGGGTGTCTTTTAGTTCCACAAAATCCATCAAATTGAACACACAAGGAGTTGGTTGAATGGTTAGGGTCAGGGACCAGGGATCCAAATGTCAATAGTAGGTCTCAGTCTCTGATTTCTCTTCTGTTAATATACTTGGGGGAAGAGAGAGGAAATATAAATCTTCGGCAGAAGGAAGAGAAGAGGGAGAAAAAGAGCATCTCCGGAGCCTGAGGTTATACCTCACCTTCATCTTAGGTGTAGAAGGTGGTAATAAGTACCCGTTAGTTAAAAGAATAAATCATTTCTTGTTTGAGTGATAGGTAGTTGAGATTAGAAAAAAGTTAGTCTAATGTCAAGAAAGGAAAATGTCAAATATTAATATTTGCTATAATATATATTAATGTAGCAAAACTTTAGGTATTGTCAGAGGGACTAGAAAGGAGGGAAGACCAGTGATGTGGAGCAGAAACACCTTCTACAGGAACATGATGACCAAAAACGGCCTTCTGGTATTGATTATTAAACGGTCAATAGTGGCATAATAATCTCCAGGTATACACTTGATGTCACCCCAGTAATTCAACAAAATAGTCAGTAGTGGCCACCTGTAGTTCAATTCCAATGGACTCCAAGGAAAGAAGCCCCATTTACGTGATCTAAAGAGAAAGGGGAAGGCATGCAGGCTCCCGGGCTTGCAGGTGGGGGAAGAGCTTTCATGGGAACACATGCCCTAACAGCTTGAGCAACTCCTACCTGACAAGTGGCCAGGAAAGGAGAAAGCAGCTTAGTTTCCAATTTAAAAAGGGCAGTGGAAGTTTAAGAACACTTTGCATTTGTAGAATTTGAACTTAGTGGTTACCGTCCCTGAAAAATCAAATCCTGACAAAACATGGCCATTGGAAGGTAGTGCTCCAAGTTTCCTTTTAAGATCTCCCCATTTTCAGAGAAAATTATTTCATAGCTGAAAGATACTGTATTTTGCTGTGTATGATGCGCACTTTTCTGCCCAATTTTTTGAGGGAAAAATAAGGATGCACATTATACAAGGGTATAATGATTACATTCCGTGGGTATAATAATGGGTATAATAAGCCCATTTTTGCATGTGTATTACATGCACACAAGACATGGGTGCACATTATACATGGGAGGACATTCTACATGGCAAAATATGATATTTTTCATGTTAGAAGGGCCTGAGCATAAATGTTATCAAAAAGTTCAAGGTACTTTTTTGCTGTTAGCTCCCTGTTTGTTTGGTAGACTTGAGGAAAGATCTACTCAAACTTGGTTTTCTTTTTTATTTTATAGCAAAATCTTATTTATTCTTTTATCTTCCCTATAGATGCCTGTAGATAGTAGGACTGTCGAGTACACTTTACAACAGGGATCCCCAACCTCCAGGCCTCGGGCTGATACCGGTCCGGGCCTGTTGGAAACTGGGCCACACAGCAGGAGGTGAGTTTCAGTGTGATGAGCTTAAATCATCCGGAAACCATCCTCTCTACCCCCGTCCTATGGAAAAAATTGTCTTCCATGCAACCGGTCCCTGGTTGCCAAAAGATTCAGGACCACTGTTTTAGACAGTGAAGAAAAGGAAGTAAATATAAGCTAAAGGCTAGACACTAGGATAGATCTGTTGAGGTGATTTTAGTTCTTAAAGGTGGTCCGGCTCAAAGGCGAAAGCAAAGAGAACATTTCTCCAAGAAGGTGCTGCTGTGGTGTAAAAAGTTCTACATGTCCATTTGGCTGTTGCCATTTGTATAATAACCGTCCATTTATCATCCCATTTGCCTAAATTTCCACATTCTTATGGTTTACTTTATATGTAAAAAGACATTAATCCTGTTTACCCGCTGTCAGTATGAAGCAAAGAAGAAAATCTGCTCGCCAAATGAAAAATTTCAGAGATTTCAAAAAGGGCATTAATGAATTGGTGGTACATCTGGGGGAAAAAATGGCAATAATCTAATAATTGTCAAATTACTAAGTTTTCTCTTTGTTCTTCTCCAGATGATTTTGAACAGACTGTCTTAACCTCAAGCCAGAAAGTCTACTTTGCTCTTTAGCATCCTGATCTTAATAGGCCCTTGCTTCATTCCTGTCCCACTGTTTATCCTTGTGTTTTCTCAGACAGAGCCATGTCCACTGGAACTTCACAATAGAATTTCAATGTTTCAAAAGGAATTCACTTATGAAGTTTGGAAAACTGGTTTCTCAAATTGCTTTTCTCCTATTATCCTCTCCATTGGCACTTAAGCTGGGCTTGAGAAATTATTAGGCACTTCCCATTTGGAGATTCTTAGATAATAAGATAAAATACATAAACGAAATTGGCAGTGAACAGAAAAAATCAAGAAGTAACTAACTGATCAATAACCAGAGTAGCTAATTACCCCAAAATAAGTTTCCATTTTCTTTGATGAATTCTCTCTGGCTCTGTCTAACTGATTAAGTATAGAGTATAAATCAAAACTAGCTCCTCAGAGGTGAGAAGCCACTAGAAATGCTCTTATAAAATGTTCAATGAATTCTATCTGTTCCTGAAATCATGGATTGCCACTTAATCACAGGTTACGTTTGTTCAGCAGCATAGAAAGGAATGACATAATAACCCTTGGAAACTGCTGAGACTGCTGAATTTAAAATATACATTTAAAAAAGCCTTTCTTAAAGACATCTTTAAAACTAAAGATCATGTTGACTTTGTTGCTTCATTTATACAACCCCTGCCTCAATCCCCAGTGCTCTGTTTGGTTCCCTTTTTTATTGTTGTTTACTTTTAATGCCTATAATCTGATTTTCCCTTAAACTATACTGTCATTTTCTTCTAATTTGTTCTGTAAGTTACTATTAAAATATCAAACTTTTCTAAATGTGACTATGTTATCAATATAATTGTCTCCCAAATTGAGTATTGGGGGGCAGGCAGCAGAGGCAGGGAGGTGTGGGAAGAAGGAATTTAAATAATTTTATCTCTTTGTTTTCTTTCTAACTATGTATACACATATACATTTTTAATCCTCACTCCTTGATATGTTTGTTGATGTGTGAGAGAGAGAGAAAAAGAGAGAAACATTGATCAGCCACCGATCAGCTCTCGGCTGCCTCTGACTGGGGACAGATCCCACAGCATTTGGTGTATGGGATTATCCTTCAATCAACTGAATACCTGGCCAGTGCCATATATATATATATAATGTTTTTTTAAGAGTAATAGATGAAAAAGGGAGCAAAAGTGTGGAAGGCATTTTGGTGCATTTCTCACTTTCATAGAGAAGGATTTCAATGAATAACTTCAAACACACACACACAAACAAAACAAAAAACCAGGAATAATGTTCTGATTTCCTATTTCTGTTCTCCCTACATTCTTCACTGCACTCTCCCCTCTCAAGACTTTGCTCACCTTTAAAACCTGAGGCTGTGGAGTGAAATGCCTTTGAGACAGGACAGGAGCCATGAGTGGGACTGCTGTGAGTTATAGAGCCAACTCCCATCTGCAGGAAGTGGCTGCTGATTTGAGAGGAATGTGTGCCCAGCGTTCCCAGATCTCTATATTTTCCAAGAAATTCTGGAAATCTGGATTTTTATGTGAAATTTTTTTGAATTTGGAATGGTAGAGACTTATTCAGTTAAAGGAAAAGCCCTGTGTGGGCCACTAGCACACACATGCAAGCCAGATTGAGTATTTGGGCCACCACTTTGCAACTTCTGACAAACACAGTATTATAGGCTTTGGATAGATGCCTGCTCTGGGGACTTCAGCACTACTAAGAGGGGGAAAATTTCTGTTCCTATGCTTTGGTTTTAGTATAAGGAGAGAATGAAGCTGACACAAACTCATAAGCATATGTATTTGCATGAAAGAGAGACCAAATTCTAACTCACTGTCTTAGTAAGGAGGGAAATGCAGAATTATGTATCTGTTCAGTGTTTTCT
>VMDR010019660.1:0-18170 GCA_007922815.1 Macrotus californicus | reverse complement strand
TCAGTCTTTGCGGCATGCCACCTGACGCAGTCACAGTGCTTGGTGTCATGGCGCAGCATGGGCCTGCTGAAGAGGGGCCATGGCTTTACAGTGGTTTTTGGTTTATTTGTTTCCTTTTCAAAGTTGAAAGTCAAAACCTAATCTAAACTACATCGTGATATAAGTGATATTTCATTGATTATTCAAGATGTGCTTATTATTACTTCTGTTTATACTGAACTTTCCTCAAAAGCATTTTTTTAAGTTGTAGAACATTTCAAAAAGACACAAAAAATAGTCAGATTGTACCCTCATGTACTCATTTCCCAGCTTCAACCACTATGAACTCCTAGCAATCTGATTACATTCATATCTTCACTCAATACTCACCCTCTCTGGGTTATTTTGATACAAACCTCAAAACGTCACATCATTTTATGCTTAAACATTTTCCTAATACCTTTGAAAGACTGCCAAATACTGTTCTTTCTGAGATTTAGTTCAAAGCTCTGAAGTCTAGAGGTCCATGGTATGTGTGTGTGTATGCTCTTTATTTAAACATACATTTGCATTTAGTACTCTGCATGGCAGAGACTGGGAAAACAAAGATGAATGCAACATGGAATATAATAAAAATACATTTGATAAGTGCAGGAGTCGTGGTGGTACCCAGGGCATCAGGGACCATCATGACAGAGAGGTGATAGGTTCCTAAAGGCTGAGGGAAGGGATGTATTTTAGCTAAGCTGGAATTGCTTTTGTGGGTTTGTGATGGGTTTTCCTCAACTTAACTGTCTTCGACCAATACAAATCTCTGAAAGCTGGTCCTGGAAAGCAGTATCTCACCTTTGAAGTGAATCAAATAGTTCCCAAACTTTTATTTTTATTCTTTTTTTCTTTCTATCTCAAGATAATTTTAAATTTATGAGAACAAAGAATTTCCATACACTTTTTAAAAACACAGTTCATGAACATGTATACTTCATATATACATGGGAGATACCCAGGGGAACAATAATCAACTCTTCAAGTGTGGGTCTTTTTCATGTCCTCTGGGAACCCTCTCAGTCTTCTTGGAATCTTAAAAACCTTATTTATTTGGACATGTTTTCTGCCCCGTTTCACAGCTCATTTGTTCGGGCAGTTCTGTGCTTGCGTTGGAGCTGCCCCAGAGGCAAACATTCAAGTCTTGTGTGCGAACTCCCATAGGCTCAGAGTCCAAAAGAACTGCTGGTCCCCGATGGGCAGATCTGCTTCCCTTTCATACTGATCTTTTTGAGTGTTGAGGTGGAGGGAGGCATGGTGGGCTGAACATGGCAGGCCGCAGGGGGCTCCCCCGCTTCTCCACTGGGGAGGAATCTTCTGTCTCATTGCCCCGTCCCAGCTGTAATGAAGTCTTCTCCATACACTTCTTACCCAGATTCACCAACCGCTGACATCTGGCCATGCCTGTTCTCTCTGTCTCTGTCTCTTTCCACACACATACAGACATTTTTTTGCCTTGACTAATTCTAGAATTAGTTGCAAACATCGTAACCCTTTATCCATAAATATGACCTAGGGTATACACCCTAGAAATGAGGATATTCTCTTACATGACCACAGCTGCATTATTAAGTTCGGAAATGTAGCATGGTCCATACTCAAATTTTGCTAATTACCCCAATAATGTTTATTACAAACCATGCTGCCATAAACATTCTGGCACATCTGTCTATGTTTGCACACATTTAAGTGAATTTTGAGGAATAAAGTCCTAAAAGTGGAATTTTAGAGTGTATGAAAATTTTATCTACAGTCCATACTCAGATTTTGCTAATATACAGTCCATACTTAAATTTTCCTGATGGCCCCAGTAATGTTCATTGTGGTAATCCTCCCCGCCCCCATCTAGACCAAGCCAGGACTGCTTGTTACTTTAAAAAAAAACAATTGCCGAGCCTTTCTTTGTCTTTCCGGGCCCTTTCATGACATTTACATTTTTGAAGAGTACAGGCCAGTTGTTTGTAGAAACTTCCTCAATTTGAATTTGTCTGGTCTTTCTTCATGATTGGATTTCGGTTATGCATTTTTGGTGGGAATACATGATAATGCTGTAGCCTCCTCAGTTTGTCACATCAGGAAGGAGGGTACAATGTCGGTTTGTCCCATTTATGATGATGTTAATTTTGATCATTTGCACGAGGTAGTGTCTGTCAAGTCTTCCCATTATTAAGTTACCATTTTTCCATTGTAATAAACACCTCACCTGCGGGGAAATACTTTGAGACGATGTAAATATTCTATTCCCCATCTGAATTTCACCCAATCGTTTTGACTTCCATTGATTCCATGGTGCTTATAAAACGGCGACTTTTCTAACTTGTATTTCTTCTACATTTTTAGATGGCATTCTATCAAACTTTTACTCTTAATTTTACCTTTTATGTCTATCATGAATAAAATTGAGTTCACCAAACATCAGTCGCCTATTTGTGCGGAACACCGTGCCAGGAGATGTCATGAGGAACACAAAGACAAGAAGACCCTTGGTGTTCCACAGGGACGCAAGGTTTGCTAGGAGGGATGGACTTAAAGTAGATGGTAAGAAGGCTTTCCCCAGGACCCAAAGCTAATGGAAAAGAGAAGAAACTAGAGAAGGAAGTTCTACTGGGAGATGTGGACTGACCTTGGGAGGGAGGTGGGATTTTAGTTGGGCTTGTGATAAACAGTATGTGTGGTCAAAGAAAGGCAGTATCGGTGGGGGAAAGAGAGCAGGGGCATTTGGGAACTGACCGATAACCCATATGGTTAGAGCTTAAGGTTCCTGAGGGAAATCACAGGAGGCCCAGTGAGATTTCAGGTTGGAAATATTGGCTGGAGTCCCACAAATTTTCAGGTCAGAGAATGTGGACCCCAAGCTACTCACTGAAGGCAGCAATGGAACATATGTGACCAGTGGGTTACCTATCAGATAATGCTTAGGGCAGGAACTGTATCTTATTCATTTTTGTATTTCCAAGATCCAAGATCTACAACAGTGCTCGGCACATAGAAGGTGCTGAGTAAACGTTTGTAGGTATCCAAGAACCATATGACTTAGAGTAGTGACTGGTGTGTGTATGTGTGTGTTGGTCATGATGGGGTCAGGAGTGGTGAGGGGGCTCTTGACTCAGAAAGCAGTTCCAGTTCCTAGACCCCCCCCCAACTTCATTTTCAACCCCAAGTAAGTGAATTTGGGGATTTTGAACAATTTTGGATGCCAGGAAAGAAAGCCCTTAGGGAGAAGATAGTATGGACATCCCATTAGAAGTTATTTCATTTTGTATCTTCTCTGTGAATATTTTAGAATTTAAAACACCAAACAATGCAAACAGCTCTTTAAAGATGCATATAAACTTTTTCTAGCTCTAAGAGTCCATGCATTTTATCAAAACACTGTAAATAACCTAATTCATTTAATGGAGGAAAACAAAACAACAAAGTAAAGTGAGATACCCAAAATAACTTTAAGAAAACATCATTTTAGAAATCTCGGCGATCACTTAGGAAATGAATTAAAGCATATTTATGTTTGTATTTAAAACATTCCCCAGATTGCCCCCTTTCCAACTTCAAGCTTTGTAATCACTCTTCAGCTTGTTTGTTCAGCAGTGAATCCTGAAAATCTAATGGCTTGATTAAGGAAGTTTACAAATTTACTGAGCACAGGGTATGGGCAAGTTGTGTAGCTATAGTTGCTGGTTTCAAATGGAAAATCATTTGGTCATCACCTATAGTTTCAATGAACCTTTAACTGTATACAGGTAATATTTATTGGTTTTTATTGAAAACATTTACAGTTGGCCTTCCTTATTAGTGGTTGTCTCACTTGTATATTCAACCAATGGTGGATCAAAAATATTTGGGAAAAAAAAACTCCAGAAAGTTCCAAAAAGCAAAACTTGAAGATGCCACATGCCAAGGACTATGCTGAATCCACGCAAATGATGTGTAGGAGTACCCTGTTGCAGCCTATATGCAAATACTATGTCATTTTAGAAAAGGGACTTAAGCGTCCTCGGATTTGGGTACCCACAGGAGTTCCTGGAACTAATCCCTCTCTGATACTGAGGGACAAATGTAATATGACTGCAAATGGTAATTGTGGAAAATTGAGAAAATATTGAAAAGTATAAAGCAATAAAAAACTATATGGTGATAGTCACCAAAATATATACATTTTGTATTTTCTTTATTTGTATGTGTTTATAAAACCTAAGCTTTTTTTTTTTAATTCTCACCCGAGGATATGTTTATTGATTTTAGAGAAAATGAAGGGAGAGAGAGAAACATTGATGTGAGAGAGAAATATTGATTGGTTGCCTCCCAGGGGCTCCCCAACCCGGGATGGAACTGGAAACCAAGGTAGATGCCCTGACCGGGGATAGAACCTGAAACCTTTTGGTGTACTGGATGATGTTCTATCCAACTGAGCTACCCTGCCAGGGCAAAACCTAAACTTTCCTTACTTAGCATATCATGAATATTTTCCCATATGACTAAATATTCTTTAATAATATGATTTTTGGTGGCAAAACAGTAGCCATTGCATAGATGTATTGTTTCACTACTTTTCTATTGTTGGACACCTAGGTTATTTTATATGTATATACACACACACACACAGAGTCTGGCACAAATAATGGCCCTTTTTATTACAAAATCATAAGCAGGTAATTCTGTAACATAACAATATCACACTCAAGCTCACCATGTGACACTTTAGGTGAAACGTTCAAATTGCTGTCCATCTCATGTGAGACATTCACGTACCCTACCAACCACACTCAAGCAGGCGTTACTTCTGCAGGACCCTGTATATTTCCTAGTGGGGAAATTATCTATTGCTTTAAAGGTTATTTTCATTTTGGCCTTCTTCGTACTCATTGTCAAATTGTCCTCCTCAAATGTTATACAAGTTTACACAACCATCACCAGTGGACAGAAGTAAGGCACGAAGAACCAGCCTGGGTGTTAGCACTATTTTTACACATTTCATTTACAAACCAGCCTCCCGAAGGGCGTTGCCTGTTCAAGTGAGCATTCCCCGGGCTTGCGCCACAGCCTAGTACCACTGGCGCTTTTGTCATCCTGTGAGCAGCAAACTGCTCATTGTGATGCTGGCGATGTGGAATCCTTAATATTCTACAGGATTGTTTGGTGTAATTGCTTCAGTTGAGGGTTTTTCTCTGACCCTTCCCTATGATGTTTGGAGTCAGAATTCAGTTACTGTACAGTTTGAGCTACAGTATGCAGGATGCCTGACCTATAACTCGGTTCAAGCCATTCATGTTTATGTCATTTTTGTCTGCTTATTATACCAGCAAGGTGGAAAAGAGCAACTCAGCTCCCTTGAAAGGTAAAACTCTACTTTTCTTTTGTATATTACTAGAGTTTTAAAAATAGGTTAATAAATTATAGTACATTTGGGAATGAATATACACATGGGGAGTTTGAGATAGTTCATGAACACATTTACTATAAATCCAAGCTAAAATATAACATTTCACTTAAGAACTGGGGTGGGAGATTGTAAAAAAAATAGATTTTTTTCTTAAGATATTATTTTAATCTATATAAAAAAGAAGTATATAATCCTATTTGAATTCCATATGTTTTCCTCACAGAAGGAATGAATAGAACATCTTTTCTCATGTCTTAATTTTTTGAGTCAAATGGTTTGAATTTTGACTAATCTCATTGAAACTTCTATTTATGATGTTCTTTTCTCAATTACTTCTTTTTGGATGTGTGACTTAAAGCAGTGGCCATTAATGAAAAAAAAGATAAAAAATGTGAAATGTTTTAGAGGACACTAATTATATTTTGTTTCTACTGATACAGATTCTAACACTAGGTGGACAAGCAATACATGTCATAAAAGTCACTTTAAAGGGAATCATCTCACCATAGAGCAGAGTGTACTCCCTTATAAAATTGTATTCTTACTTATTCTTGTGCTTTTCCTGTAGCCCACTATCACTCAGTAATTTGATGCTGATATTACAGAAATGGGATATTCCATTAATATTTTCCAATCAAACTGTATAAAATGTTATCTAAAATGGTCTTCATTCCTTAATTTCAAGCTCTCCCTGGCGTTTTGTCCACACAACTGAACACAGGTTTTCTTTGCCGTTGCCTTGCTGTGAACATTGCCCTAGTGAGCTCCATAATTCTCTCATCTCATCATTCAGAAGCTATTTATCCATTTTGTTTTTCCACTGCCTCCTTCAACCTCCCCTCCCCCCATCGCTGAATGCCTGTTCAGCCCCCACACATTCAGGCGTATTTATTCCCGTAAAGATAGTGACACTTATGGTTTATTCTAAGACTAAATCTGCGTTGCCCAGTGACTAAGGACTTAAGCATGCACACTGCTTCTACTCTTACCCTCCTACCTAACTTGACTACTCAACTTTTTTATTTCTTTTCCTCAGAATGCTCTGTTTTGGCACAGTTCAGTTAACACACCACTGCCAGGCCACTAATTGATTTCTGAAACCTGACATTTGTTTTTTGTTTTCTCCTATCTTCCCTAATGGTACAGCACTGCTAAGCAGGAAGGAATGCAAAGAACTAGAAAGTTCAAAGTAATTGAGGATCTGTCCATTCACACTGTCTGGCATCAGGCCAGTGTAGAACCTGGAACATTCGAAAAATATTTATCAAGTTTTAACCTTTTTTGCTAAGCCGATGAAGTGGGTTTGCAGCTGTAGTAGCATTTGTGTGAACAGCAACAGCAAGTAAGCTTGGTTGAACATGTTCTTTATATGTTCAGAATCGCATGGCAAATGCCTCAAGAAAAGGATTACTTTTCAATTTCCATACTATTATACAGTGTAAGCTAGTTATTTGCTGTGAGATTGCAGAGCTGGGCATTTCAGAGAAAACATTACTTCAAAGTGGCAGCCCTATTTCATGAATCCTTATGTCGGAAATGAAATTTAAATAAATGCCACTGTATTTGAGCAAAAAAAAAATGGTATGTCGCTTTTCTATTGTAAGTGTGCTGCAAGCCCAGCCATAGCTTGTTTCATATCTATATTCATTAAAAGTGGAAATGTGAAAAAAAAATGAACAGGACTATAAAAATATCTTATTAAATATTTATGAAATGGCTGTGTATTTTGTTTGCATTGGGAAAGCTTTTGTAAATGAAAGCACATTTTAAAATGGTGTGAAATATAGAAACATTTCCAGTAAAACAACTAGATTTTATTGCAGTGAAAACTAAGGTTGAAATAACAGATTCCTGACACTGGTAAAAAAAGACAAAAGGATAGGTCTGGATAGGTTTAAACGCAAATGAAAACATAAATGGATACCAAAGAGTATCAACTCTAAGTTAGATTTAGATTAAAGTTAAAAAGAATACAGAAGTTCTATTAAGAGTTACCTATATCACACTCAGGTTTGATCATGCCATCGGCATTAGATAACTGAAAATCTTTCAAATTTCAGTATTTAAAAAAAGTTATAATAAATCCCATACCAAGTCTATACATTGTTTCTAAGTTATTTAATTACATGATTGAAATCAATATTAGAGAAAATCAGGATAGCTTTTAAGAGGTAAAGGTGAATAATATGGGATTGTTTTCTTAGAAAAAACTTTGGCAAGATACACATTTTGGTAACACGAAAGTAGTCGCCAAGCATTCTCTGAAGTAGTGATCACAGAACAAAAAAGAATGAAAAGGAAAAAGAAATGTCACAGCATAATTTGTTTTCTAATAATAAATGAATACCTCTCATCCTTAACGTGTATATTAATTTTTAAAATCTACACACTGAAATGAGATACATACCTTTGATAGACTTACTCTTTGAAGTGAATGTTTTTATACAACTTATTTTTTAAAGCTGTTTTACAGTGGAGTGATGAGTAGGCTGTTGTATATGTAAAACTGTCTGTAGGTACAGTATACTGTCAACATATGTGCATATGTAGTAATATTCTAGGCATTTTTATTGCAGTTTATTGTTCCGGCTTCCAAATAAGCCAGATAAAATCATGTACAAGAACATGAAAGATTAAGGGAAGTGGTTCGCTTAGGTGATTGATGGCAAAAATTCACCTCCCGTTATAACAGTAAATGGACAGTAATATAATTGGCTAATACTTTCTTACAAATTTGGATTCCCGGTTTTCAGAGCTGCTGCTTGTCTAACGTTTGTGGCTTTTTTGGTTGTCTTTTCGTAGGAAAAGGTGCCACGGTGTTGGGTAAATGGGCTACGTTTCTTCTTTGTAAATATTAAACTCCATTTTTTTAAACATACAGTGCTCGCAAAAATAAGTCAAAGATGTAATGTCTATTTAAATACATTTGATCTAGTCGTTAGTGCTTAAATTAGATTCCATGCTTCGGCTTGAATCAACAGTGTATTAAAAACTTCAAAAAATTCATATGGCCCATCGTTCCCTCCATACCTGGATACGAGGTAGATATGTGTGAAAACTTCTTGTAACCATTTAAATACTGTAGGGAAAAACAAGCTTTTATGCCTGGGCTTTCAAAAATGTACTTGCCATTAAATCTTTTACTCAGGACATTCCGAATTTGCTTTGCTAAATGGATGTATTTACTGATAAAGAAATGTAGAGACAAATCTGCTTTTTAATTTATCACACCGTCCTTAGTTTTCCGCTGAAGAAAAGTACATTTTGTGTATTTAAAAATACACGCTCATTATACAAGTCCTCCGAAAACCTTAGCGCCCCCTCCTAGCTGCATTCTGGGTTTCAACTTCGGAGTTTCAGGTCCTTGCACAACACCTAAGACGTGCAAAACTCTCTCTCTTCCTATTCCCGGCAGGGAACAGTCCGAAGAGCTCTCCCTCCACGTCTCCACCCTAATTCCCTCTCTTCCTAGACTCCACCGGCTTCTCCCCTTCCCTCCGCCCCAGGCTCCGCCAGCCCGCTCTGTCAGAGAAGTTGTGTACAAACTGCGCGGCGGCCCGGAGCTCGAAGCTCGTGGCCTGAGAGGGGTGCGGTCAGTGCGGCGGAGGCGGGGCTGCAGGAGTTCTTCATTCTCATAGGCTAGCAGGTTCGGCCCGGGCGGCCTTGGGGCCTCAGGATTCGCTGCAGCTCTGCCACTCTAGCTGGCGGGCCACGCCCACCCGGAGTTGGGTAAAATAGACGCGGGCGTCAAGTGTCAGTAGTCGCGGGGCAGGTACGCGCGTTCGCAGCTCGCTCGCGGAGACCAGCGGTGGCGGGAGCGGTCTCCGGCAAGTGAGAGAGCGCGGCGGGGCGGGGCGGGGCGGGAGAAAGTGGCCGCCCGGAGGACGTTGGCGTTTACGCGTGGCCGAGCGGAA
The DNA here is from genome assembly GCA_007922815.1 of Macrotus californicus. Taxonomy (NCBI): domain Eukaryota; kingdom Metazoa; phylum Chordata; class Mammalia; order Chiroptera; family Phyllostomidae; genus Macrotus; species Macrotus californicus. The sequence continues at coordinate 8,852 of VMDR010019660.1, read as the reverse complement.
GAGTTTTGCTTTTCGTGCGCGCCTTCGAAAACCGCGCCTACTGTGGACTAAGGGGTCCGCCCGGAGCCTCCCCTCCTCCGCCCGCGGCCCCGCGTGGAGCTCGCCGGCCTGAGCCAGCGTGGGCGAAGTGGGAAGTGCGCTCGACCCGCGCCCCTCGACCGGAGCCTCCCCCCGAGTACCCATGGCTACGCGGGTGCTGACCATGAGCGCCCGCCTGGGACCCGTGCCCCAGCCACCGGCTCCGCAGGACGAGCCCGTGTTCGCGCAGCTCAAGCCCGTGCTGGGCGCCGCGAACCCGGCCCGCGACGCGGCGCTCTTCTCCGGCGAGGAGCTGAAGCACCCGCACCATCATCCGCAGGCGCAGCCCGCGCCCCCTCAGCCTCCGCAGCCCGCGCCGCAGCCCGCCGCGGGCCCGCGGCTGCCCCCCGAGGAGCTGGTCCAGGTAGGAAGAGCAGCTTTCCTCCCTCCTGCGGCTCGGGCGTGTCTCGCCGCTGCGACGCGCGGGCGACAGGGGCCGCTCCAGGCTGGGGCGTGCGTCCGGGCTCACCCGGAGCCGGAGCCGGGGTGGGCAGCCCCGCCCTGCCCCCCCGCCCCAGCCAGGGCACCCGCATTTCGCGGTGGGGAAGTGGGCCGGTCTGTAGAGGAGGGTCCCAGATGGATCCGCCCTGGCGGGTCGGTCCGGCAAAGGTTAAGGGCGACTAGGTGCTCTGGCGCACCTTTGTTTTTTTACATGCGGAGGATCAAACCTCGTACCTGACGCCCAACTTTACTTATTTCGCCTTCATCTCCCCCTCCTCCCAGTGCGGTGGCCTTGGGGGTTCACCCCCGCCCCACGTCGTCTCGTGTTCAGTGGAAACGCAAATCGGGGTGCTGGGAGGGGCCCCCGCGGGGTCCTATTTTCTTATCTCGTGGGGCTGCCTTTGGGAAGCCGGGAAAGTAAAGGATACGTTGGAGTGGTTATTTTTTTCCTTAAAAAGAGAGCTTGAGGTGTTGTTTTCTTCATGTGCGCGTAAATTTCCTCCCGGAGCCGCGTTGGAAGCTGGCACTTGGCATTTACACTTGCCCGGCAGCCGAATTAGAGCAACCGCCTGTTTCTTTCGCCCACGCAGGGAGTTATATAGCCCAGAAAAAACTTCCCGGGACTTTCAGCGTGTCCCAAGGAAAAAAAAAATTGGAAGCATACCCACACGCAAACAGCTGGAAGAGCTAAAATCAGAAACCACTAACCACCACGGTAGCGAAGGGCACGAAAGGGTCTAGTTCGGTTTATTTCCAGACGCTTCGTTTAATAGTGCCTTGGTATATTGTATATTTGCTATTCTGCTCCTGCCCCGGGCGGGCGGGGGGGTCTGCGAGTGTCGCCGTGCTGTGAAAGGACAGTGGCATTTGTCAGGGATATGACTCACATGATGAGAGCGTTAATTTTTATTTTTAAATCGTGTTTATCCGAGAAACTGCGTCTGCATCCTCACTGAAGGATACGAGGTCCGACTTGAAACGCTTCTGAAATTGTTAGTAGCAAAAAAGAAAACAAAACAAAACAAAAAACCAACCTTATTCACCGATTAAGATGTCAGGGTTCATCGTTCGATGAGCCATCTACTTAGGGTGTATTTCTTATTTTAAAATTTCCTTTTCGGTGTTAAAAGTTAAAAAAGAGTACTTAACGTTTATGTTATACTGGGAGAGAAGATAGCTTTAAGAAGACTAAGACTTGTTACAAGCTGGATTATGTCCTTAAAAAACAAATCACCATTTGAAAACGATTTGGTTATTTCCTTCCGTTTGTCAGTTTTTTTGCGCAGGGGAGACCAAGAGTATAAGGTATGACTGGGCTTTTTACAGAGTAAGGGGGAATGTAGCGTTGTCCCACTGAGGAGGACATGGTAAATGTTTCGCTGGTGACTGTGCTAGTGATACAGCAGCCTCTCCACCCACGGGCTCCTTAGCACCACTCTACCAAGGGAGTGATTTTCCCCTAGGTAATTAAAGATGTTTTAGATAGGGATATAAATAGGAACATTTCATTTTCATATTAACCAATTACAGAATCTGCTGATTAAAATCAACATTTAGATCGAATGTTGACTGTGAACGTGTTCTTTCGGTGGCCACTATGTTTTGTTCAAAACATTGTATTTAGGTTTCCTATCAACTATGCACCAGAGAAGGCACTGGAATAGACAAGGAATATGTTTTTACATGAATTATTTCATCACTGTCCATCTAAGCAGAAATAAAAAAACTCCCAGAGCTTTGCAATAATATTTTTAAAGTTTGCGTAGTTACAAAAACACATTAAAGTTACCTGTATAAGATGAGTGGACTTGAGGTCCTTCGGTGATATTATAATACCATACTTCAGTTGCACAACTAACTGTTAGTGGGGCAGGGACTCCTGCTCGTATGTGAGTGATAGTAATGTGTACTTTATTATTGCATCAGAAAGGAATATGTTTTGTGTTTACTTCCTTTTTGCTTGATGAACCTCATTCACTTTTTGTCCTCAGTTGATTGTGGGAGTGATTTTACCAAATTCATGTTATGTAGAGTTTCGTAAGGTTTTAGTGAACCAATTATTACACAATTGACAAATAAAACCTGGTATGTTTGTAAGCGACACTTGGAAGGAGTTTGCCCAGGTACTTTTCACAGGGATTGTTGGGGAATTTTTAGTAAGCACTGTTTGTTTGCTCCTCCTGAGACGATGAATTAGGTGGATTATGCATGTTTGTGTCTCTTCTTTTGTAGACGAGATGTGAAATGGAGAAGTACCTGACACCTCAGCTCCCTCCAGTCTCTATAATTCCAGAGCATAAAAAGTATAGACGAGACAGTGCCTCAGTCGTAGACCAGTTCTTCACTGACAGTGAAGGGCTGCCTTACAGTATCAACATGAACGTCTTCCTCCCTGACATCACTCACCTGAGAACTGGCCTCTACAAATCCCAGAGACCGTGCGTAACACACATCAAGACAGAACCTGTTACCATTTTCAGCCACCAGAGTGAAACGACTGCCCCTCCTCCGGCCCCGACCCAGGCCCTCCCCGAGTTCACCAGTATATTCAGCTCACACCAGACCACAGCTCCAGAGGTGAACAATATTTTCATCAAACAAGAACTTCCTACACCAGATCTTCATCTTTCTGTCCCCCCGCAGGGCCACCTGTACCAGCTACTGAACACACCGGATCTAGATATGCCCAGTTCTACAAACCAGACAGCAGTAATGGACACTCTTAATGTTTCTATGTCAGCCGCCATGGCAGGCCTTAACACACACACCTCTGCTGTTCCGCAGACTTCGATGAAACAATTCCAGGGCATGCCCCCTTGCACATACACAATGCCAAGTCAGTTTCTTCCACAGCAGGCCACTTACTTTCCCCCGTCACCACCAAGCTCAGAGCCTGGAAGTCCAGATAGACAAGCAGAGATGCTCCAGAATTTAACCCCACCTCCATCCTATGCTGCTACAATTGCTTCTAAACTGGCAATTCACAATCCAAATTTACCTGCCACCCTGCCAGTTAATTCTCAGAACATCCAGCCTGTCAGATACAATAGAAGGAGTAACCCCGATTTGGAGAAACGACGCATCCACTACTGCGATTACCCTGGTATGTGATCTTACCTGGTTGAACCATCATATATTTAATGTTTGCGTGTGTGCCTTTTTCCAAACTCAGGTTTTACATTTACAAAGGGAAGTAGTGCTTGGCAGTAAAAATCACCTACTTTGTTCTTTTCCTATCCCAGTCTCAATGTCTTAGGCTGGGATTTGATATTTTTTTTTTTTTTTTTAAGGCTAGAATATTCTGGGAAAAAAGTTACTTAGACTTTTTTCTCTTTAATGTTAAATAAGAATTTGAATTTGTTATGCCAGACTTATTTTAACATCATTTCCAGTCATAAATTGGAGTTTTTACTTCTAAATTAGGCACCCTGAAAAGAGATTACGGAAGTAAAATAGGAGAAAATGTGGTATGATAATGAGGTGGGGATTGAGTAGGTTGCTTACAAGACAAGACTGTTTACAGAATAGATTTAAGGTCATTCTGATAGTGTATGAGCATATGCTCCTGGTTGAATGGTATACGTGACCCAAAACATGAATTGATGACAGTAGTGAATATATCTGCAAGTTGCTGACATAAGCTAGTTTATGATTAATACAGGGTATAATTTGTTGATTGTCATGATATAGCATGACATGCTAAATGAAAAAACAAGTGATGCAGGAGTGCAGAAAATGGCGGTCATCTTGGACAGTGGTTCAACACTGTCAGCTCTGCAGCCATTCACAATTTTAAGTCTCTGGAGTCTGTGTTACGAGTGTGAAACACCTACTGGAATATAAACACGTTTCGCATTTGTAGCTTGACCTGATTATCCTCTTTCTGCTAAAATGATGCGTAGGTAAAGCAAATCACTTTAGTAACTTTAGTAAGATAAGAGGGGAGTGCTTTTTAAAACTGAAGCTTCAGATATCTAGCGTGAGAGGCTTCTTCTTTAAAGCCAGGTTTTAAACACAGAACCATCAAATGTAAAGATTTCAAAGGATCTCCAAAATGACAAGCTGTTTCTCTCCTGCTTTATTTTAGGCTGCACAAAAGTTTATACGAAGTCTTCTCATTTAAAAGCTCACCTGAGGACTCATACTGGTATGTAATTTTCCTGTTAATTCTGTGAGTTGTGTAAATAGTGTAAGTGGTATTCATCCTTTTAAAAGCCAACACTTGTTTGATCTCTTCTTTCTTCTGTCAACTTGTATTTTTTAATGGCCTACCTTTTCGGCACTGGCTTGGCTCAAAATTCAGTTCAGTGAAAAAGCCTGGTTCCAGGAAGGCTGATGTTCCCTCACTAAGGCCTTGCCCTGTCACCTCACGTAGAATTAATGACCCAAAAATGTAAACAACAATGTTTACTAATGGATTTTAAAACTTGTAATGGAACTGCTATTTCTTATCGTGAAGGGAAAAAATGTAACTCATTTTTTCTTTAACAAATCAGTTGGCTTCTATAAAGTTATATTAAACACTAAAAAAATGTCCATTTAGCATGTAAATCATAATTGCTTAATACGTTATCTTAGTTTTATCTTTAGCCTAAAATACCAGTTAGCATGTTTTTAACATTAGCATGTTTTTTCTGTGCTAGGTGAGAGGATGGGCTGGAATTGCAAAGTATTAAAATCAGACAAAGATGGGATCATGGTTTAAAAGTTTTTCCGATACCCTACCCCAGTCTACATTTCGTGCGTGTGAGAGGTTTTATTCTAGTTTACGTGAAATATTTTAAAATGTTCTGTTAAGTTTAGCCCCTTTAATTTTACAAATACTTATTTTGTCAGATGTATACAATCACATTTAAATGCTTTTTAATTTTAAAACTTTATATCAGAACCTGTTTTAGGACGAAACCAGGTGGCATGCTTTCAAAACCTCCAAATACCAAAATATTTTCAAACATATAGATGGTTACCATTTGTGATTTTGTTAAAAGGATAGCCCTAAAGGAAAGAACTTATATAAAGTGATTGTGTTTTATTTTCTCTCATTAAACACAGCCTTACCTAAAGTTTGCTAATAAAAGCAATGACCTAGCAAAATGTTTTATTCCATCATTGCTATGGAAACCAAAGTATTCAACAGTTCCTTTGAATGGGGTTGTTGGATTAGCGTGAGGACTTGAATCTCCCCAGGCTAGATGTTACTATGGAAATAGAGTTTTGATAAATGAAGTAGTTATCTCTAACTGCTGCATTAAAAAGTAAAAGCCTTTGAACGAAGGTCGGTGCTGAGACAGGGCACTAAGAGGAATATGGCTGCTGACGTTGTGTGTGTCTGTTAGGTACTGCTTGGTATCCCAGTTATCAGCACTGCTTATTAAAATCTGAATAACGTTGGCAACAGTGTGGTAGGTTCCAGGGCTTTCCGAGAAACTGCTTTAAAAGACAAGACATCTCATGTATTTTATCAGTGAAATGACTGGGTTGTTTTGGCCTGACGTTTTTAGAGATACACAAATTGATTGCATAAAAGGAAAGTTCCTATGTAAGTAGCTCAAAGTAGAAACTGTACTTACAAAATATGTGGAACAAACACCCATTAAGCATAGAATAAATTCAATCTAAAGTTTTCAAAATACAAATGACAAGGCCAAGAACACATTCCATGTAGAAAATCCTTTTATAAATACATACTAAGGAAGGGAACATGGAAAACAGGTTTTTACCTGGATTTTGATTAAGGGGAAGTGGAAGTAACTTCGAAACATTCAGACTATTGTTTTTCTCTTGGAAGTCCTTGAAATAAGAGATAGGGAGAAGGGGACTTTTTTTTCATGAGGTCAAAGTCTCCTAATAAAAGAGGGGTGCAATTGCATCCAGCGATATAATCAAGTGTATTGCAGGGATGTAGTCACAACATATCTAAATGGCCTTGCAACCCCTGCAAGTCAGGGTTTAGTGCTCTGAGTGCTTATACCTGCAATTCTGGAACTTGACCTGCTGGTAAAGAAATTTAATAGTGGGTTGTCTTAACAATGCTTGTACTAATAAAAACAAACCAACAAAAAGGACCTAGGCCTATTTTGGGTCCCATAAATGGACTTTTTCACCTGACCATAAATGTGTGGCCATTGACATCTAATGAGAGAGACCATTTAATCCAGTTTAATAAAGTTTTGTTTGATTGTCTTTCAAATGCCTTGGGGAGGGTTTGTAGCAGACTTGTTCATCTGGCTAAACCCGTTCTTGGGTAATCATAGAGCATTGAGGTTGTTTTCTCCTCATTTCTAGTTTCTAGACAATGCCTTTTAAAATTACCTCTCTCTCTGTACCCTCCCAACCTGCCTGTTTTTTTTTAGTGAACGTACCCAAAGCCAGCAAAGGCCTGTTTTTTTTCTTCTTTCTTTGAAGGCCTAGGCATTTCTAAAGTACTTTTCTCATTTACTAGCTTTTTTGTTTTCTTTCTGTCCCCCTTGCCCAGTTTATTAGGGGATTTAAAAAGCAATCTATATGGGAATGTTATTATATTTGATGATACAGAAGTTACTTTTTAAATGATTGCCATTTTGCAGGCAGAACGTGAAGCACCCTAGCATTTCTTTGGAATGAAGTTGTAAATGCTTTAAAATGTCAAGTTACCTTATGTTTTAGAAATGATTTCAGCAATTAAAACAACCTACATTTGAGTTATTTTTAATTGCTTATTCTGGATTTTTAGATTGTAAATGCTTTGATTTGCAGATTTGAACATAAGGAAATAGTTTTTTCAAAACAAAGATCTTTAAAAAAATTTTTAGATGGAGTGGAAGATACTTTCTTGAACCAGAAGTCTCATGGCATTCAAGTTTTTCTGAGTTCATACTTTTTTTTTTAATTCAGGAAGAATATATAATAGAAAGTTCTGTCTTTGTATGGTTAGACAAAATACCTGACTCTATTCTAAGAAATAATTGTATTTCACTTAAAAACATGTTATGTCCTTATAGACATGATAGCATACTTCTAGACCTATAGAGGAACCCCTTATAGGGGTGTGTGGTAGTTGTATGTTACTTGTAATGTGTGTTATATACATGTCATATTTCTGGTTAGACATAATTGTGGCTGCTTCTAGGCAACAGTGTCAAGAAGTGGTAAATTTCCAAATCAAAATATTTGTACTTTTAACAGCATTTAAATATGAACAGTCTCCTGAAATTTGTGTATGCCCCGTGATGTATGTAAGGGGCTGTACACATTACTACCATTTAACAGTTGCTCCCAAACACCTTTTTTAAAAAAAGTCACATACCATTTTGCCGTTACAAATCACCATACCTGGTAAGCTAATTTATGAATCAAACAGAAAAATCAGCTGCAGCCAGCAGTATAGTTGTTTCTGTTCATTGACTACCTTTAATTTCATGATGAAGACTTAAACTAACTTGACCCAGACTATATATACAAAGAAAAATTTGCAAGAAATTGAAATTTTTTTCTTACCACTGGCCCTGTTTTTTTGGTACATCTATGAGTACTGTAAGTTAAAATATTTTTCATACATTGAGTGTGGAAATTTCTTTGAAACTTGTGTTTACATGTTAGTAAAAAGTACTTTCCAAAGAAAAAGTTCTGAAAAAGTAAATAGTGAACTTAATACAGATGTCTGACATCTTAGTGGTTTTAGTCACATGTGTGAATGTGCACTTAACCCTAGTGAATATGCTAAGCAGTTGGGAAAGTAGGGTATAGTAACGTTTCTAGATCATTCCTCAGTCTCGGCCATCTGAACAGGACAGAAAGTGAGCAATTGTGCAGAGAAAGTCTCTGAGCCTCACATACACTTGGCTTAAGTATCCCTTGGACCCAGACACCGTGCACGAGCTGTCCTGGGTGCACTATATGATCCCCAAAATGGCTTGCTAAGGGTTGCCCCAAAAAGGACATTTGGAAACAACCCCATAAAAGAAAATGGAAACCTATGAATCACACTGGAACACAACATGGACTCTGAGTAAAGCATTACACTGTACAGCGCTCACTGAACAGTGAGTTGTGTTTGGGATTCCACAGCACCTCCTAGGGATTTTTCCCCCTGGCCTGGCTGTGAGGGGGGTAAATTCCCATGTTCCTCCTTACTTGATTACGTAGGACATTATTTCCTAATGACATTGATATTAAGATGTTACTATGTGTGCTTTAAAATACATAATTTTTGCTTAAGATTTGTTCCTAAATATTGATTTTGGTTACTAAAAAAAATCCTTAGGTATAAATTTATGTGTACTTATTTATTAAATATACTGGGTATAGATTTTTTATTTAAAAATATTGACAGTGTTGACAGTAAAGATTTTTCC
>VMDR010019659.1:0-18169 GCA_007922815.1 Macrotus californicus | reverse complement strand
CTTTATTAAGTATGTGGCAGTCAAAAATTAACTATTTGGGGTAAATGTCAGTTTAGAGCCTCACCCCATATGCAAATTCTATATGAATTACAAAAATAAATGTAGAAATCCAAGTAAGAAAATATAGGCAAATACTTGTCTTATTGAAGGATGGAGAATGACTTTCTAAACATAAAAACAATGGAAAAAATAAAGGAAAATATGAATAGATTTGTTTACATTGAATTTTTTAATTTCTATATTTCAAAATAATATAATTAACAAAATTAAATTACCAACTGGTAAAATGTGTGCAACAATATTCCTCATACATAAAAAACTACCAATCAGTAAGAAAAACACTAACAATGTAAATATTGAAGGTCATAAACAATTATTGCACAAAACATAGATATTTCACTAAAAAATATGAGAAATATTTAATCTCACTAATTATGAAATACAGGTCAAAATAACAATGAAATTCTTTATAACAGTTAGATTTTTTAAATAGCACTCTATGCTGGCAAAGCATTTAGTAAGAGAAATGCTCTCATATACTACTGGTAAGAATATAAAACCTTTCTTTTCAGATCCAGCAATAAATAGCAAGAGCCTTAAAAATGCTCACATCCCAGCTGGGAACAGGTGCCTGTAACATCCAGGTGCCCCAGGTGTGGCATCTGGAGCCAGTGCAGCAGGAGAGTGGAGAAGTACGAGATGCCCTGGAAGCAGCAGCCCACAGCCCCCAAACCCCTTGCCTGGTTTCAATGGCTGGGAATGGCCCCAGCCATTTAGAACCATAGGACCCTCTGGAGAATCTGAAGGGAAAATACATGTGTACACTGGACACTCAGCCTAGGCCTGCTCAAATGCATGCTTCTCTGGTTACTACGAAGGTGATTATGTCCAAGGTGGCAACAATGCATTCCAATAAAGAGGAAGAGGTGTGAAGGCTGGGGAAGTAGGGTCCGATGGGGGCTCAACTAGGATATGAGGCACCACGGCAAAGAGCATGGGCGGTCTTGTTCAGATTCCAGCTCAGATAGGAAATGTCCGATGAATGTTTACCTTATCATTATCAGTTATCTTGCTGGTTCTGGAGCTTGAGAAGACCATTCCTCATCAGGCAAGGAGATGTGTGGGTGCCATGCCAAAGCCGAGAGCACACTGGGCTCCCACCCACTTGACTGTATTTTTTAGGTGATTTCTTTCTCCCACTCAAGTCCCTTATGGATGCAGTTTCTTAAAACCCACGGGCATGAAGTTTTCCTAGGGCTGCAGGAATCCAGATGAGCAATATGGGTCCCTGTCCATGGCTGAGGGCTTGTTGTAAATATTTGTGTCCCCCCACAATTTCTTTGTTAAAATCCTAGCCCTCAAAGTGATAGTATTAGGAGGCAGCACCTTTGGGAGGTAATTAGGTCGTGCAGGTGGAGCCTTCATGGATGGGATTAGTACTCCTGTAAAAAGAGGCAGGAGAGTGTGCTCCTCTGTTCTCCACCTTGTGAGCACACAACGAGGAGATGGCCATCTGCAAACCAGGAAGTGAACCCTCACCAGACACTGGATCTGACACACCTTGATCTTGGACCTCCTGGCCTCCAGACTATGTGAAATATATGTTTGTTGTTTAAACCACCCATCTGTGGTATTTGACATAGCAGCCCAAGCTGACTAAGAAAGGGCTACTTAGCCCTTTAGAGGAGGCGGCGTTGGTGTGAGAACCGATGAGAAAATGCAGACATTCGCCAACCTCCTTTCCCATCAGAAACCCTGAGGTCCGTGCCAGCTCATCCCTGAGAGGCTCTGCCAGGCCTTCATGGAACTAAGCAAGGGGCAGCCCTGTTCCAGGCCAAGGTGTAGGCCACGGGCCAGGCTCAGCTACCCTGAAGCAGTTGGATCACAAAGAAGCCCTGCCCAAGTCTGTGCTCCCTCCTACACTCTGCCAGGGCAGGCTTTTGGGGGGGTATGTTGTCCAGGAGCCTTGCATAGCTTTCACCTGTGGGGCTCCCTATAGAAATCAACAATCACCAGCCTCTTGGCTCTGTTGTTGAGGACACAAAGAAGCTCTGCTCTCAGCCTCCCCAGGACAATGGTGGCCCAAAGGTCTGTGACAATTTCTAGCTCTTGTGGGGATCCAGACAAACTGGGCTGGTAACTAAACCCAAGAGGAAATCTGTGCTTTGACTATAGCAGTGCTAGAGGAAGGGACGGGGTCAGTTTTCCTTTAAGATCCCCACTGTCTCATCAAGTAAGCATGCTCTGTCCTTAAGGCAATTCCTTCAGGTGAACCAAAGAGAATGACTTGGATTCTGCTCATTCTCCTCTCCTCGATACCCTGGTGCCCCTGGGACAGGGATCCTCAGGACAGTGTCCAACCACAAGGCCGTTCCTCAAGGACAAAGGGAAGCCAGCACCCTAAAACCTGAGCTTGGGGCTAGAGAGACTAGGGCTGCCTAAGGGAGAAAATTGCAAATGGCCAGGCCTGAGAAATCAGATGACTAAGAAAGAAATCCAAGGACAAGTCCTCAACTTAGAGAGTTACTTGTGCTTATAAGCAGAAAACAGAGGCTCTACAACCACAAACAGGGCGAAAGAAAGCAGAAAACTGTAGGGCAGTGAGAGTCAGACATGGAGCAGACAGATGCCCGAGGGGACAGTGTGGATGGTTCATGGCAAAGCTGACAGAGGCCCAACCTCTCTGTGTGTGAAATTCTGGAACTCTATCATTGGCTCAGGCCAAGGTCTTAAGGGGAAGATTCTCTGGACAAGGACCCCATCAGCTACTCTTGGAAAAACAGCATTCAATTTACAGTACCGATTAGGCATCAATGTGTGCTGGGCGCTCTGCCAAGCACTGGGGTATAATGAGTAAAACGGACCTGTTCTTATCTTCACAGAACTCCCATGTAGCAGGAATTATAGACATTATGCTAGTTGTTACAGGTGCACTAGGCATTGCAAAAAAGTTCAGTTAGGGAAAAGAAAAAAGAATATTTTTCATTGCTTCTCTACTCAATTCTTCAACGAAGACTATTTAAAATAGGGTGAGACGTAAGCTAGCCAGCCCTGGTCTCCTAACAGTGACTTCATGGAAGTGATTTCTCCCAAACATCCTTAAAGCTGCTCAAAATTTCACTTAAATTTTATTACCCATGAATATCTAAATCCTTCTTGAAGTTTACTGCTTACTACTTGATCCTATTCTACTGTTGTTGGGTTAAGTAATTCTGACAAATTTATTCACAGTCTCTCAGTCTTGATCTTTTTGCATCTTCTCGCAGAAGTCCTGCCCTTTCCTTCACCACTTACGCCTCCCCATTCCTGGACTCTGTCCAGCCCCACTAGGTCATTCTTGACAGGCGCGGTCAGAAATGGTAGAAAACCCAGTTTTATTGCCAATGCCCTTTGCCAGAATCTGCCCACGTACCTCTCGGTCCAGGAGCAGCCCCTTCCTTCCCTGCTTGTGTCTGGAGGCCCAGGAAGGCCATGGCCAGTGCCTGTCCCTGCAGGATGGAACCACCCATGAGTATCACCTGTTTTGTACTCAGGATTCTTAGTTCGCAAAGCTCTTTCATTTTCTCATTTGTTACAACAATCTTGAGAGGTAGGCAAGGTAAATACTAGCATAGGTATCTAGCAAGGTAGATACTAAAGGCAGCCACTGAAGGGTAATAATGTAATATTAGATTTGCGGAAATGCTCTGGCTGCATAGGAGAATGGATCAGAAGCTCCCAGAGTCTCTACACTGAAAGGGATCTTACAAATGAATCATCTTGTCCAAATGCTGCTTTAGAGATGAAGTCGAAGGGGATGGCAGGCACCACTCCGCTGCCATCAGTGCCTCACTTGACCCGTTTATTAGTCCTCTCTCCCACAAGTGTATTAGTTTGCATGAGCTGCCATAACAAAATACCACATGCTCGGTGGCTTACACAACAGAAATTTATCTTCTCACAATTCTGGAGGCTAGAAGTCCAAGATCAATGTGTCAACAGGTTTGGTTTCTTCTGAGGCCTCTCTCCTTGGCTTGCAGATTGCCGTCTTCTCACTGCATCCTCGCAAGGTCATCCCTCTGTGTTGTTTGTGTCCTGATATTGCTCTTTGTGTAAGAATACCAGTCATGTTGCATCAGGGCCTATGCTAATGACTCCACCTTAATAATTACTGTTTTAAAGGCCTTATATCCAAATGCAGTCACATCCTGAGGCACTGGGTGTTAAGACTTCACCATATAGTGTGAGGGATGAAGGAGACAATCCAGCCACAAGAGAGAAGAGAGTGTATTCATAGTGCACAGGGGAAGGAATGCTATGACAGACATCTGGGTGTCTGAGGGTGAATTCACATCAGAAACAGGGATAAAGGGAAATCCAGGCAGAGAGAGTACATGAGTATTGACCCTCCTAGAATGTCAATCATGACAAAGTTCCTTGGGTCATAGAACCCACTTCCTGAGCGGAGTCTCGTATCTGCACTGATGCTCAGCCACGGCACTCCTTGTGCCACACAAGTTGCCAGATGCCTGTTCAATAGATCACCTCCAGCTTCTTCTTCATACATCCCCACACAGTAAGTGGAAACCAGAGGTGAGGGCCTCTTCCAGATCACTGAGGAGTGTCACATTTTCTCATCATCTTAGCACTGATACCAACACTGAATTAACTCTCTGCCACCATCCCCAGCGTGGAGTACCATGCGGTCATTATATTGTGATAATCCCAATAACAATGGGGAGAGGCTCACAATGTACCTGTGAGTGAAGAAGCATGATACAAGGTTGCATTATAACTTTCATGCTGTTAAAAAAAAAAAAACGGCCGAAAGACATTTCAAGAAGACACCAATAATGGTGGTCGATGAGACCAATGGGACTGAGGTGTCTAGTTTTCCAAGTTTTCCATACAATTATGTGAGAAAATACATTTAACAAAGTTTTAAACCTCTATCCACAATAGAGTCACATTTTTACCTACCCTTTGTTTCCTAGTACGGTGTAATGAAATACTCTGGGTGCTTAAGGCTTTAATGAAATCCACTACCAAGACAAAATATATCCTATAATCCATAAGTGTCAGTTTCAAAATAATCAGTTGCCTAGTTTTTAAAAGTAGAACCCAAGGCAAGTGTTGTAATATGTATTTATATTCACTATTTACAAAATATACTTCCTATAGAAATTTTGAAAAATAGAAACAAGCACATAGAAAAAAAGAAAATCACCTAATCTGACTCTCCTACCATTTTGGTCACTTACTTTTCTACGAATAATTGTTGAATGGGATCAAAAACTTTATAACTTGCTTTTAACTTATCAATAAATCATAGACATTTCCCCACCTATCCATTATTCTAACACATCATTTTTATGACTGCCTACAATACCATTTTGTAACTGTAGCTTACTTTACCTAACCAAGTTCCTTTTGATGGAAATGTAGGTGGGTTTTTTCTTTCAGTCATAATTAGACTGTAATGAACCGTCATGATAAATCAAAGCATGTGTCCATGATTATTTTCATAGAATAAATGCCTAGCAGCGAAAGTGTTGAGAGAAACACATTTAAGACTTAGGGTACACACTGCCTAATCCCCTCCCAGAAATGTGGTACTGATTTACCCTCTCAGGGTATCTATTTTTCTCTCCAGTATTGAATATCCTGATTTTTAAAAATCTTTTCCAATTTGAATAATGGAAAAATGGTATTTCAGTATTTTATGTCAAAGGCTTTTTGAATGTCTAAATATTTGGTTCATTGGTATGCCTATGTTCATTCACAGCTTTACCTCCTCAAAAAACACATTTCCCAAGAATCCATACTTGTTTGTTCAGTGTCTGTTACATGCAAAACTCTGTACTAAGTACCTTTTCACAATGGGTTATATTTATTTTATGCTTTCTGACCCTATAGTTTATCTCTGATTCTACCATACTGCCAAGAATTAGGGTGGAAATAACTTACCAGCACATGAATCCCCACAGTCGCCTCTGGAACTTCCTCACAGGTGTATGTTGCTAATCCAGCAGTCATCTGGTAACCATTAGCAAATTTAAGCTTCATATTTTAGCCAGTGGTCCCAGAAACAGCCAGGTGAATGCCATGTGCTCAAACGGTTTATTTGCATCTCAGTTGTCATTTTGCTGTGAAACGTTTTGTGCGTTCCCATCATCTGGCACGCACCATGTAGCATGGCAGCTCCAAAAGTAATCTCAGTGGTCAGCTTCCTGTCCGAGGCACCATCGCCAAAGTGCCTCGGAGACATTAGACAACAATCATCTGTGAGAGAAATGCCACTGAAAGGAAGGAAAATCAAATGTGAGGTGAAAAAGAGTGACAATAGTATGGAATCTTTCTAAAATTCAGTGTTATTTTCATGTACTAGTCAGGAGTCAATGGATTGCATTCAGTAATAGAAGTCTCGCCAGAGTTTAGAGCACATATTAATCAGGTTCCCTCGGAAAAGTGAAGCTCACGCGTGACGGTTCAGTGGAGATAAGTAAACACAGGGAGCCAGTTATAAAGGCGTTGGGAAAATTGAGAGGCCAAACGAAGGGCAATGAGGTAATCCAGAGATTCACAGTGGCAGGAAGTTGCTACACCATCTTATCAAAGCCAGAAGTCAGTGCAAGGGAGCAGAAACTGGGCACTCAGCTCAGCCCTGAAGCAAAGAAATGAAGGTCATATGAAATACCCTGGCTTCTCCCGTTCTGTTTTTCTCCAAACTCTCTCCTAGGCTCCTCGCTGGTGACATGTAAACAGAAGCCATTTGGCCAAGAAGCTTGGGAAATGCAGTCTACAGGGGCAGCCCTGCTGGGTGTTAGAGCAGAGTGGAGAAAGCAGATGTGGGATTTCCAACAGGCAAATGAGTGGCACAGTGCACCAGTCAAGAGCTAACATTTTGCCATGAAGAGGGCACTTCTCTGTTAATGGAAGAGCCCAGGGACTGTTCAGATGTTCACATTTCCTGCCCTTAAGTCTCCACGTGAATAGGTCCCCCACGTCAATCCCAGACCCACCGGTACTTCCCACTATTAATCTCTGTTTGCACCTTGACCAGTGGTACTCACATTTCATCATCTTTGCCCATGGAGGCTGATCTAGACTTTGACCAGCTTTGAACTCTATGCACTGCTCCAAAGACTGGACTTTGGGCCCACGTCCAGACTTCTGACCTTCGCCCAATCCCAAAGATATGTCTGCACTTCCAAATTCCAGTTTTCTTTCCAAAAATCAATGGAACCATAAATAGAAACTTAAGTATATTAAAGTTATAAGGGTAAGTAATATCACAACTAAAGAAATCACGTAGAGCTATCAAGTATTAGGAGGATCAGGAGAGAATATGGGATGGTATGAGCTAAATCCCCATCTGATGCTGGAAGTTAACAGATAACATTTAAAGCTGATGAATCAAGATGGAGTTACGTGAGCATATAAATTGGAGACATGGAAATACCCGACACAGGTGAAAACAGAAACAAAAAGAAATAAGATGGTTGCCTTTGAGCAGGAGGGGCTGCAGGGTAAAACAAGGGTCCATCGCTTTTCATTATAAGTGCTCCTGTATGCCTTGGTGGGGTTTTTTTGACCACCATAGATCTGTACTCAGATTTTGTACTTGATGTTCCCTTTACCTGGAGTACTCTCTCCCCGTGGATGACCCTCTCATTTCCTTTGGGACTTCCCTGAGTACTTCTCCCCGTTCTCTACTTTATTTCCCTCCATATCACTTGTTAATATTCTACATGATTTTCTTTTCTTATTCTTTTCTGTCTGCCCCAATTACAATGGAATGGCCAGAAGGTTAGGGGCCTTGTTCTGTTCACTGGTAAATGCCAGCACCTGGAACACTAACTGGCACTGTTGACTGATTGTATGAACAAACTGTGTGTGTGTTATTAGGTGAAAATAAGTTTTTAATGATGAGTAATTGTTTTAGAAAAATTTTCTTTTTTACCTGTTTGTTTTTGTTTTCTGATGTTTCACACTGAGATAGTTCCTGGAAGATTAACTGTGCCCGAAGTTTTCCAAGTGGATTACTGGTTTATACACTGTCCTTCAAAGATTCCTTCAAGTTCAACCTAATGAAGCGTCAGGCTGGTCCAAGTGCAGGAACTGACATCACTGGAAAAAGGAAAGAGGTTCCCTGGAATACTTCCTTACCCAGAAGGTTCCCCCAGGTGCCCCCTCAAGGAAAGAACTTTTAGAATGAAGACACACTCCACCGAGAAAGGACATAACCAAAAATAGCACAATGTCTTAATGAGTGGTAGATTTTGTTTGGTGTCTTAGAATAAAACTTTCAATTATTTAAATCTAAAAAGCTAAAGAACTAAAGGTGAGACAGCCTTCTTTATACACAGGTCTTTTAGATAACAAAGTCTAAAAATTGCACCTTTCAGGGACCTTAAATTCATTGTAGTTAATGTGCTCTTATCCAGTTTCTTCTGAAAAGACCCACAATTCCTCACAAAGGAATCCACAGATATTAATAGCATCAAAAATATCCATGCTCTTCAGTCCCTCGAAGGACTCCACTTGCGACTTTCCTGGTGAATCCTCCCACCAATGGGACTAAATCAATGATACAATCAATCAAGTAGTTAAGACCTAGAATACAGATATAGACACTCCAGTCTGGGTTCAAGACCAAGCCCACCACTTACTATGCTGTGGCCTTGGAAGGACCTCTCTGTTCTGAGGACTGGCCTCTTCAAGCCCCAATTTCCTCATCTCTGTGGCAGGAATAATGGAACCTACTTCAAAGGGTTATAAGAATTAGATGTTATTATATAAGGCATGTAAAATGCTTGCCACAGTGTCTACAGCCATAGTAAGTATTCAATAAGAAATGGGTATTTTTTTCCATATGATTTCACTCATATGTGGAATCTAATGAACAAACAACTAACAAGCAAAACAGAGACAGACTCATAAATGGAGAGCAGATGACAGCTAGTTGGGGGTTGTTGGGGGCAGAGAGATTGAACAAACTGGAAAAGGACTCATGGATATGAACAACAGTGTGGTGATTTCTGGGGGGAGGGGGTACAAGGGGACTAAATGGTAATGAAAAAAATACAGTAAAGATTACATTTACAAAAAAAGAAATGGGTATTTTTATGATTGTTATTTTTATTGAGTAGCTATGACATTTTGCAAAGTTAGGGAATGTCTCTCAAAAATGAAGAAATATTAGATTCTACATTTGATGTCATACCCATCGCCTCACCAATACATTCTGTGCAAATTGCCAGTCCTTAGAACCAACCCTTTGAGTAAACATGGTCAACCTTTCATTACATGTCTCTTCAAGGATAGAAAACACAACCTTACCTTTGACTCAAATAATTTTGCCCAGTTTTAGTAGACTTGTGCTGTGTTAGAAAAACAAGTGTTATGTTCTGTTGCCAGTTCTCAGGCTGTGTGCCCTGAAATTTCACACTTTAGGATGAGTAACAGATCTCCATCTACTTATACATTTTTATAGTGGTTAGACTTTAACAGGACCAACAACTATGAGCACGTTTGGATTTCATCAGGCAGGCCAAACATCACTTAAGAGCCTCACCAGACCAGAAATTTCTAAGAAGAAAAGCCTTTCTCTCTCCAGAGGTGAGCAATTCAGGTGACCGACCAAGACACTGAACATACAGAGGCCCAGCTGCGCTAGAATTAGAATTGCCGATACAGTAAGACTGCCCAGCTGAATCTGAACTTCAGGTAAACAATAAATAATTTTTAGTATGAGGATATCCCAAATATTGCATCATTATCTAAAACTCAAATATTAACAGGTATCCTACATTTTTATTTGGTGAATCTGGCAACCCTACCTAGAGTATAACTACTAAACCAACCCCGGCTCCGACCCCTCATCTCCCATAGTGCTATCTTCTCTACTACATTTTGAGTTTCTTGAAGTGGGCCCTGCATTTACTTTGAGGACTCAGGAAGGGTCATGCTGTCAGATTGCAGCGCCAGAGCTGCTGGCGGCCCCCCTGAGCCCAGCGGCAGCTCGACCCCCAGCTTCTAGCCATGTAATTTGTCCTGACTCCCAACATCCCTGTGGACAGAACACAGAAAGGCAGGCGATCTGAACTGTACAACCATGCACCTCAAGTGTGATAATCAATAGCACCGATACTGGTCCACAGTGCCGGAGACTCGGTAGGGAATAGGAGGGTTTGGATAGAAATGGGGAAGGGGCCACGTCTGCTTAACTCCGGCTCATTGTTGTCAACCGGAACTACCCATTCCCTGCATGGCCAGATAACCCAGCTTTTTGAGTGAAGCCAAAAATTCGTGTATTTATGTGAAATCTCCCAGTTTTTAACAATAGACAACTAATTCAAAAATCGTTTACCAATGCTCTACGGCCAAATATCTGCAGGCTGGATTTGGCCCACCGCTCTCAGTTCACATCTCTGGACTTTGTCACTCAAATTTTCTGTCTCTGCAGAGTTGCTGATCAGTTTTAAACTTTTGTTTAAAGTTATTGCTGCACTAAGTAAGTGCCTTGGAGGCACCACACCTCTTTTATGGCTTGTGTGCTTAAACTGGCTTTAAAGTAGTGCTAACGAGATCAAGGAGGAAGGAAGAGCCACCCCTTTTTAAAGTGGCACATTCCACTCTCAGGGCTGAGTGCTCCTCCTGCTCACTCCTGTCCTTGGTTAAGGGAGGGTGGGGACACGGCCGCTGCAACAGAAACCCTTCCAACCCAGGGAGTACGATCTTGGGATGTCAGGAAATCATCTATGCTGTCACCTAGATCATGAAGTTTCTAAATACTAAACTGCCCCAATGAACCATTTCAAATCCAAAAGTTCTGCTTTTCATACTGTCCTATCCTTTCATTGTAGTTTTTATTACTTCATTATCTATTTTCTCATTGTAAACACACTTTTTATAGTGTCTTTGATCTCAAATAATTACACTGCCAATTTTATTGATTGGGTCTGTTGACTCTCCCTCAGAGTATTCCTTCCTAATGGGTTTGTGTTTTTTTAATGTGAACACATTTGCAACAGGGATTTTTTTTTCTTTGCTGAGGAGGGGCATTGCCTAAAGAAATCCCATGTATCCTCTTACAGAAGTGTTGCTAAAGAGAAATTTGGTATTTGCCTCTACAAATTTCACTGAGTTGTTATCTTTTTTACGTTCTCTCTTGGATTGAAGATTCTGGGACTACTTGGGTAAATATAAACTTGAACTCCATCTACACCAGTCATGAACCTGGGTCTCTGATTGCTCAAGGGCAGAGAAATGTTTTGGATCACCTCCCTAGGTGAACAAATAAGTTCTTTCTAGTGCCATTTCACTAAAGGTGAGACTCTGTAGTCACTCTGTCTCTATGGAGGAGTCTCAAGGCTATAAGAGTTCAAGGCCACACCTTTGGTCCTCAAATGAACATAAATATTAAATCCCCAGCTACTGATCCCTACCATCTATGAGGGGGGACCCCCAAAAACCAGAATTTATTTATTTAAAAAATTGTATATTTATTCTTACATGTTTAAACTTCAGTCACCTTCAAAGTACTCTCCGTCTGATGCAATACACCCATCAAGACATTTTTTCCACTGCTCAAAGCAGTTTTTGAACTTGTCGATTTTGATGCTTTTAGTGCTTCTTCTGCTGGTTTTTGTTTCACTTCTTCTACATCGGCAAAACATTTCCCTTTGAGGACTTTTTTCATGAGGGAAACAAAAAAATGTCACTCGAGGCAAGATCGGGTGAATAGGGAGGGTGGAGCACAGGGGTCATGCCATTTTTAGTCAAAAACTGCTAAACGCTCAGTGCAGCGTGGGTAAATCACCCATCATGAAATGGACAAACCCACTGAAGTCTTCAAAACAATTCAGTGAAGCCAAAGGCAGCCTCTCACACCACCACCAGCTGACACACTGATACAGATGGGTTCCTAGAACACTCACCTAGCGGGGGAAGCCTATATTTATAAGGGTCTCACCCTCCAGAAGATAATTCTAGTTTTGTGTGTCCCCCCTCGTACTTCCAATATCTTCCTGAGCCATTGTGACATCAGATCAGGAAGTTACACATCTGGTTTAACATTTCTCATTGTTGGCTCCCAGGGAATTACCTTTCTTTATTTTGAGCTCCGCTACTGCATTTAAATTTTTTGCTGCGATATTTTGTCCTGCATTTATATGTTCTTGGAGGAAAGAAGATAATATGGGTTATCTCAGTAAACCATGTTACCAGAACCCAGGAAAGTATTTTTATAAATGTTCATATCAAATGGAAAGCATACATTATCTTGGCAAAATTTTTAACAGAAAACAGTGTTTCCATTTTCCAAAACACTTTGGTTCATTTCCCCAACCAAAATTCTTTTGTTAAGTAGTGGGTCTAAAATCACATACAGTTATGTAAACAATTCTATAAACTGCCTTTTTGCATATGTTTTTTATCTTGAAACATTAGATAATTGCCATGTCCTATATCCTCAAAAACTCATTTAAAAAACTAATTTTTAGGACCTGTATATTATTTTACTACAGTATGATAATTTATTTAACAATTAGTCTAAATTGAACATGACATATTTTCCAGTGTTTTATATAAATAACACTATGATGATTATCATCATATTTAAATATTTATCCACATCTTTTATTATTTCCTTAAGATATATTCATAGAAACGTCTTCATGGGGGAGTTGTATTGACTCATTCAAGCCAGTGCACTACCCGGGGAATGATTGTTTGAATTGTATGCCTGCCAAGAACCTAACTGGCTAATGTGCCAGCAGGAAGAGAATGATTAGCAACTACCCTTCAGCGAGGCACAATTGCGAAAGATTCCTGTTTGTTTTATTGTAGTTGTCCCTTGATTAAAAGTCATTAAAGGCCAGTGACAACGGGAACCCTATACGTTTCACAGGTCTAATGAAAGTTCACGAGCTCCGCCTACCCCACCAGAAAGCCAGATGCAGTTTGGTTCTTTCAACCTTGCTTTTCAGAGACTGCCCTCCACTTCCTTCTCCACGTTTCCATGTGCCATCAGTTTGCAAAGATCCAAATCAAACGTCATTTCCTTCCAGATCCCACCTTACCACAGAAAAAATATGCCAAATCTCTGGTGGCATATTTTTTTCCAGTTGCATTGAGAAATCATTGACATACATCACTGTATAAGTTTAAGGTGTGTAGCATGATGGTTTGATTTACATTTATTGTGAAATGATTACCACAATAGGTTTAGTTGACATCCATCATCTCATATAAATATGATAAAAAGGGAAGAAAATAATTTCTCTTTGTGTTGAGAACTCTTAGGATCTACTCTCTTAACTTCCCCATCTACCATACAGCAGTGTTAACTGTAGCCATCATGTTGTGCATGACATTCCCAGCAATCACTTGTCTTATAACTGGAAGTTTGTACCTTCTGGCCACTCTCCTCCAGTTCCCCTCCTCCCATCCTTCTATCCCTGGTAACTATAAAACTGATCTCTTTTTCTTTAAGTCTGATGTTTTTTATGTTTTGTTTTATTTTCACATACAAGAGATATCTTGCAGTATTTTTCTTTTTCTGTCTGACTTTTTTCATTTAGTACAATCCCGTCAAGGTCCATCCATGTTGCAACAAATGGCAGGATTTCTTTTTTTATGGCTGAATAATATTTCGTTATATATACTATATATACCACAAGTTCTCTACCCATTCACCCATCAATGGACACTTAGGTTGTTTCCATGTCTTGGCTGTTGATGCTGCAGTGAGCATGAGGGGGAAGGTATCTTTCTGAGTCAGTGTTTTGATTCAACTTCACATCCCCCAAATTCCCTAGAACTCCAACTCTGCCTAAAGCATAAAAAAGACTCAAAGACTTCTTGTGAACTGTGATGCACATATGGTAACAAACCCAACTATATACAGTTTCATTAACGACTAACCAACAATATATATTTCTCCTATGAGAAAGTGAAAAATTAGTTTTTACTCAACTGTATTGAGGAAGCTTGTCTCTCAGAATATAAATACTGCCTTGAAAAAAAGCCACCTAATACTAGATTTGTGGACATCAAAACCTGAATAAATCAGCATGATTCAAACAGAAATAAAGCAAAACTAAAAAATTCAGTTAGAAGAAGTTCATAGTTTTTGTCAAGCCCAGATGGGAGGTGCCACCCTTTTAGGACTAAGGAAAAAAACAGACTTGACCTGATCAAAGCCTTTCTGCAGAGGCCCGAGAGGAAAAGCAGGAAGGAGAACCAGGAGGCCCTCTGTCCAGAGGTCTGAATGGTGGGAGCAAGGAGATCAGAATCTTCAGAACCAGGCAGGTTGGTGATCATGGAGAGAGATTTGGCCAAAATGCCCGAGAACAATTTCTTCCTAGAATTCCTCCTTTTCCTGAGAAGAGCACAAAAAAGGGAGAAGTGGCAGCTCTGTGCCTCACAGCCAGATCCTAGGCATCCGTGACATTCAAGGATGTGGCCATGGACTTCACCCCAGAGGAGCAGGCTGGATCCCGCACAAAGGGACATGATGCTGGAGAACTATAGGAACCTCGTCTCACTGTGGCTTCCAGTTTCCAAGCCTGAGAACTACAATTTGAAGGATGGAAAGGAACCACTGATGCTTGAGAAAGAAGTACCCAAAAGCAGCTATTCAGGAAGGATAATTTTCACATACATGTGTCTGCCTGAGGAAATCACATGTACATTTTCTAACAGGTAGGATCCTGGATGCATACCATTGGTCCTTGTGTCTCACCTGAGAAAGTCCTGAGGTCTTTGTCTGTCAGCATGTAGAGATCCCTGCACCCACTTTAGCAGCAGCTCAGCTCCCCTCCTCCATGTGGACCAGGATTAGTGGATCCCACCCTCTCTCAATGAACATTAGTGTTTTTCCCAGTTCCCAGCAATTTCATCAGTGGTCTGATGTATAACCTGGAAAATACATCTTTGAAAAGTTGTGCAAGAATTGCTGTGGGGTGACCTCCTAGGATGAGCAATGCCAGGTGAAAGTGTGCACCTGTGGAACTAGGACAGGTCCTGTGCACCGTTCTCCCAAGGGAGGGGCCTTTCCTCCTTCTGTCCAGAGAATGTATTGGTGCCTCTGCTACCTCGCTGTGTCCCCAGGGTGGTAAAACAACTTCTGGTTGGAGTAGGAGAGTTGGTTAGATAATACGCAGCTCTAGGACTGACCTTAGTGCATTTTGCAGGGGAAGCTCCTGCCTTGTGGCAGGAACCAGGGCAGGTTGCACAGAGGATTCTTCAGGTAGTCGGGGTGGGGCCTCAGTCAGGTCAACAGATGTTGCATAGCCCCACCGGGCTCCAATGCTGCAGCTAGAGCAGCTGCTGGAGGTGGCATGACCGCTGGAGATGGGCACCCCTCCTGGTCTGGAGCTGCATCTTTGTCTGAACCTGTATCCAGCTCCTCCCGGTAAAGGACAGGTATTGAAGCAGGAGCCGGCTTTGCCTCCTGGGCTCCTACTGGAGTTGCGAGAGGAGAAAAATCTCCCATCACCCACAGGCCTGGATCTCCATGCACCTCCACAGATAAAACACAACCAGAGCCTTCCAGAGAAGTCTCAGCCCAGGACCCACCCCAGGACTTCCTCTCTGCAGACAGTCCAGCAGGAGGGTGATCTAATACAGGCCTTTGCTGCTGGGCAGCCTCTGTAGGTGCTCCTTGTGTATCTGGCACCAACTTCTCCCAGTAAGCTTACATGTACCTCCACACACCCACTCCCAATTCAGCCACCTTCTCACCCTTGGGCTCTTCCTCCTTGGGCTCCAGGTCATTCCGCCCAGTTGCATATATGCGGACACCATGCATCAGATTAGATTCTGGGATCCTGAGCTTCCTGTGGAGCCTGGGTGGCTTCAGGGGAGGTCTTCTTTCAGCCATCCATGGGCACCAGACCCCCAGACCTCTGTGTGACTATTTTCACAATGGGCCTTTTCTGGCCCTCACTGGCCCACACATTTGCCCCTCGGTGGTAGAGACAGGGCCAATGTCTTTGTCAACCACCTGTTGCTCCTCCAGGACCTGAGTTGAGCTCTCCAATGACAGTGACCGGCAGCCAGTCCCAAGGCCTCAAGCCCTGCCAGGCCCTAGTTGCTGCTGTTTCTGTCCACTGTACCTTCTGCTCCAGGATCAGGGCCAGCCCTGTGTCTACACAGTCCTCTACCCAGGGGAAATGAGATTCACGTCCTGGGCTTGGAATAAAGCTCAGTCAGAGGATGCCACCCATACTCCAAGTGTACCCAGCCATCCTTGACTTGGGGTTGAACATGACCAGCCCACCAGGCTTCTCACCCTCCTCAGCCTGTTCCTTCTTGTGGAAGGGCCCTATTCTCATGAATTCCCTTACATGCACACACAAGTACGTGACATAAGATTGCTCAGGTGTGATCGAAGTGGTGGCCTGGCCCCCCAAAAAAACTGCCCTAGGCTTCCCTGTATGTTAACTCTGGGTTCAGCCGTGAAAAGGGCCACAGGTGTCTGGGCTGAGTCAGGACCCAGTGGTGGCCGTAGTGGAACATACTGTCACAGTTTCTTCTTTTGAGGCCTTGGTCTTGGGATATGAGCAGACAAGAAAACATCCTGCTGGTTGAAGTACCTCTACCTAAGTGAGCTGGGGCGAGGCAGTTTTAGAATGTGGCTGCCTGGTTACTAGGGTTCCAAGTTCTGTTGGGCTCTGCTGTCAGGAAGTGAGGTCACTGCCTGGGTCTCCTACCCCGGGCATGGCCTCAGATAAGAGCAGTGACCCTTGAGGAGCCCTCCCTGAGCCTGCCCTGCTTCCCACCCTGCTGGAGGGACTGACTCTGGACAGGCCTCACGTGGAGCTGCTCCTTGAACCTGTGCTTTCTGTCCTATCAGAATTCGTTGTCTTCCACCTCTAGGACTTTTTAAATTTTTACATTCCCTATATTGTCTTCACAGTGTGATTTTATATAATTAATAAAAGTTATTATTTATATTTTAAGCTGTGCCATTCCTGAGTAAGATGTACTTTCATGATGCCCTGCTCTGATTGAGAGTTGAATTCTCTTACATTTATAGATTATCTCAAATATGACAGGTGCTGAGAACTTGTAGCATACAGCCTTATCTTTATGTATATATATATATATATAAAATAACTCAAAACAGTGTGACAGAGAGGTGGCTTGCCAATTTCAGGCAAATATCTAGATATATGTGTGTGTATATACCTAGAATATGCACGTGTGGATGTGTGCGCATGTTTGTGTACGGGTTAGTACATGTACACATATTTCCGTGTTCTTTCTATTACATATACTGGTGCCTCATTTTATCACACTTCCCTGTGTCGCTCTTCACAGATACCATGATATTTACAAGTCAAAAGTTTGTGGGGACCCTGAGTCCAGCAAGTCTGTCCGCGCCATTTTTTCAATAGTGTTTGCTCACTTTGTGTCTCTGTGTCACATGTTGGTAATTCTCATCCTATTCCAACTCTGTCATTATTGCATGTGTTTGATGGGTGACGAGTGATCTCTGATGTTACTACTATAATTGCTTCAGGGGCACCAGGGCTGTGCCTGTGTAAGATGGCAAACTTAGTCTGTAAATGTTGTGTGCATTCTGAGTGTTCACCACCTGTCTGTTCCCCCTCTCTCCCTCGCCGTGGTCTCTCTACTCCCTGAGCCACAACAATGTTGAAATCAGGCCAGTTAATAACCTGACAACGGCCTCCAAGACTTCAAGTTAATAGAAAAACTGGTAAAATCCAAATAAAATTTATAGTTTAGTCGAAGAAAAATTCAGTCTGATTCTTGCATCTAACGTTGTAAGTAATTTTATCTAGATGATGGCTGACAGTAAGCCTAATTCTAATGACAAATAGTGAAGTTAAATGATTTTTTTTTCCTTTGGGAATTCTTTTTTCTTTTGAAAATGTTAGTAATAATCCTTAACTATTATAGAAAGACTTTGACTACTAAATGACTATTTTGTACTTTTTTCCTTTTAAAAAGAAGTGTTTAATTGACTAATAGATGTGTGATAAAGCAAATAAAGTAACATTTTAACAACTGTATCATTTAAACTAGAGGTTAGCAAACTTTTCTGTAAAGAGTCAGATACAAAGACGTTAGGATTTGCAATCTATTGGAACTACTCAAGTCTGCTGTTGTAGTGCAAACGCAGCCAGAAACAACAGGAGTTAATGTGTGCATCTGT
>VMDR010019658.1:0-18169 GCA_007922815.1 Macrotus californicus | reverse complement strand
CTCAGCTATTTGGTAAAATATCCACAAGATGGTGCCATGGTTAACATGTTAACATGAGAATTTGAGAACTAGAAGGAAGAAAGTGTTTAATACACCGTTATATATGAGAAAATCACCATCAAATTTTCATTGTTTTGCTATAGTACTCATTTATACATTTCAAATGTTCAAATTATTACATTTTAGAATCAGAAATTTTTATTCTTTGTAAACATATTTCTTCAAAGGGAATATTAAACAATAAAGTGATATTCAAAGTTGCTACTGGAGACATACACTACAAATTAATGGATATGTTTTTAATGATCTCTTTCTCCATCTTTACCACCAAGATTAAGAGTAGTATCCAAATGGCATCCTATTAACTAGCATAAGTTAAACTTATATACAGGCCAGGTCTTTGCTATGGACTGAATTGTGCAAACCACCCCCCACCCCCAACTCATATGTTGGACTTAACCTGCAATGCGATGGTGTTTGGAGATGGAGCTAAGATGGAGATTATTAAGTTTAGTTGAGATCATGAGAGTGGGGCTCTTATGTTGGAATTAGTGCCCCTATAAGAAGAGACATCAGAGATTTTGCTCTCTTATCAGAAAGGAAGAGTTCTCACAAGAAACTGATTGTACTAGGATCTTGATTTTGGACTTTAAGCCTCTAGAACTATGAAAAAATAAATAACTAAATAACCATCTGGTCTATGGTACTTTGTTGTGACACCCTGAGCAGACTAAAGTTGTCTTTAACAAAGAAAATTACAGAAAACATGATTAAAAATAAAACTTACACAGTAGTCTGAAATTGGTATAGCTAATAATAATTAACTATTGTTTATAATTAATCACATATTATTGCTAATATTTCAGGCTGTTGCAATTCACCATAGCTGTAGTAATAACTTTTATGTTGATGAAATATCTAAAATAATTTTAAGAGAGTGATCTGAAGGAAGAATTTAGAGCAGAACTTGATGAGTGGGTGGGGAGAGTGCCCAAAATAGCCGAAGGTGTGCAGCAGGAATATATTGAAATTTAAGAGAGCAACTGAAGAGAGAATTTAGAAAATGGACAAAAGTGAAGTGAAAAACCTGACTGTGGAAAAGAGGAAGTGTAAAATGTCTCTGATTGGATTTCATACCAACACCTGAAATTCATTATTTTAAAAATTTATTACTAAATTCTTATTTGTTTGCATTTCTCTATTATGATATGCAATTATTATTAGTTAGCTCTGCTTGAAACCTGAAGTCTATTATTTCCTAGTTCTTTATTTGACATGACTTATCTATCACTAGATTTTGCCAATATTTCCTCTGTGTAATAGGTGTAATATATTTTCTTTTTTAAAAATTACTTTATTGTTGTTCAATTACAGTTATCTGCATTTTACCCCCACTACTCCCCCGCACCCCAGCCAATCCCACCTCCCTCCCTTGCTTCCACCCTCCCCCTTGGTTATGTTCCTGTGTCCTTTATAGCTGTTCCTGAAAATCTTTCTCCCCACTGTCCCCTCCCCTCTGGCTATTGTTAGATTGTTCTTAATTTCAATGTCTCTGGTAATATTTTGTTTGCTTTTTTCTTTTGTTGATTATGTTCCAGTTAAAAGTGAGATCATATGGTATTTGTCCTTCACCACTTGGCTTATTTCACTTAGCATAATGCTCTCCAGTTCCACCCATGCTGTTGCAAAGGGTAGGAGCTCCTTCCTTCTCTCTGTTGCGTAGAATTCCATTGTGTAAATGTACCATAGTTTTTTGATCCACTCATTGACTGATGGGCACTTAGGTTGCTTCCAGCACTTGGCTATTGTAAATTGTGTTGCAATGAACATTGGGGTGCATAGGTTCTTTTGGATTGGTGTTTCAGGGCTCTTAGGGTATAATCCCAGTAGCGGAATTGCTTCTGCAAGGAGGACATACAGAGGGCCCAGAGACATATGAAAAGATGCTCCACATCACTAGCCATCAGAGAGATGCAAATTAAAACCACCATGAGATACCACTTGACAACGGTCAGAATGGCCATCATAAACAAATCAACAGACAAGTGTTGGAGAGGATGTGGAGAAAAGGAAACTCCAGTGCACTGTTGGTGGGATTGTAGACTGGTGCATCCACTGTGGAAAACAGTATAGAATTTCCTCAGAAAACTGAAAAATGTCTAATATATTTTCTACCTCATTTCTGAATTGCTTATATAAAAGACCTTTACAAAAAACCTGAATTACTTATAAAAAATTTACATGCTCTTCCTGATTTTAATCTAGTACCCTATTTCCAACATAATCTCTTGCTTAAGAATAACCTATCATAAATTCTGTTTTGGTGATGTACCTATTCATAAATTTTGTTTCTTTTTGGACTTTTTCTAAACTTTGCAACCCTTAAATTGCTGCCTCTTTTCTCCTACCTTTCAATAGTTATTTCTCATTATTTGTCATCAAATTATATGTGCATTTAATACAGAGACATTTTAAAAATATGTGATGGCTCTAGATAATTGGTATCTTTTTAAAAAAACTTATTTTGAAATAATTTCACATCTAAAAAAAGAGTAGCAAGAATAGTATGAAGTTTTGTATACCCTTCACTCAAACTCACTAATTTTTTGTTTTGCTCTGTTTTCATTCACTCTTTTCTTTTGCTCTCTCCACACACATATGTATTTACAGACACTGCATTTTTCCCATTTTTATAATGGTAAAATATATGGACATAAAAATTTACCTATATTAACAATTTTTAAAAGAAATTTTATTTGTTTATGTTTAGGGAAGGAAAGGGCAGGAGAAAGAGAGGGAGAGAAACATCCATCTGTTACCTCTCAGAGGCACCCCAACCAAGGACCAAACCCACAACCTAGCATGTGTCCTGACCGGAATCGAACTGGCAACATTTCACTTCACAGGACAATGCCCAACCAACTAAACCACACTGATCAGAACCATACCACGAATTTTTAAGTGTACAGTTCAGTGATATTAATGTATTCATAACGTTGTTCATCCTCAAATGGAGATGGACACTCCATTTTTATATCTCTTCTCATCTTGTGAGAATGAAACTCTATTTCCATTATACAATCACTCCGCATTCTTTCTTCTTCTCAGCACCTGGAAACCATCATTCTACTCTCTATCTATAATTTTGGCTATTTTAAGAGTCTCATATAAGTATAATCATACAGTATTTGTCATACTGTGATTGACTTATTTCAATTAGCAACATGTCCTCAAGATTCATCCATGTGGTAGAATATTTCAAAAAATTTTTTCCATAGTAAGATTGAATGATATTCCATTATATATATGTACCATATTTTGTTTGTCTATTTATCTGTCAAGGAAAATTTGTTTTGCTTCCACATTTTAGCTATTGTGAATAATACTGCTATGAACGTGTCTCTTGATGACCCTCCTTTCAATTTTTTTGGTTATAAACCCAAAGAAGATTGGCTAGATCATATATGCATATATGTTTAAGATATGTTGCATCAGGGTGGGGCAACCCACTTTGCTGCATTGTGGCGCTATATGTGGGGGAGGGGTCTGAGAGGGAACAATGCCACTTGCTCAGCTCTTGGCTAGCTTTCAGTCACTTCCTCCACTACCCACAAGCAAATTGGGCCCTTCTGGGGCTGATTCCCAGGTGGGTGGTTTTGTGTATGGTCTAGGACCCTGTGGGTCTCTCCAACAAACTCTCCTGTGAGGCTGGGAGTTTCTCCTGCCACCTCAACCCCCATGTTTTTTTCAGTCAGAGGTTTTGAGGCTTTACTTCCTGGTGCTGGGACCCTGGGTTGCATGGTCTGTCTTATTCCCCAGTTGTTCCTCCCAGGTTATCTGCATGCAAATATAGGACCACCCATTCTGCCAGCCACCGCCTCACTCGCCCCTGTTCTCCAATCGCTGCCTTGCCACCAGTCTTCTCCACCCTGGCTGTCTGTCTCTGCCCCAGTCTGGATGAATGTTTCTTCTTGAACTCCTTGGTTGTCAGACTTCTATACAGTTCGATTTTCTGTCAGTTCTGGTTATTTTTTGTTTTTAAATTTATTGTTGTCCTTCTTTTGGTTGTATGGGAAGGCAAAGTGTATCTACCTTTACCTCCATCTTGTCCAGAAGTCTCCTCACAGCTTTCATCTTGATGCCAGTCACTTCAGTTCTTCCCTGTATGCCACTGGCACCTTTCAAGCTGCTACCCCGGTGCTGGAGCTCAGAAGAAGTAAGTCTGTGTGTGGATTCTTTAAGGGGAACTGCTTGGGACTCCAGAAGTTTCTTCCACTGACTCAGTTCCCACTGGTTTCTGCAGCCAGAAGTTATGGAGACTTATGTTCCTGGCACAGGATCCCTTGACTGGGCATCTTGGGGTAGGGCTGGGACTCCTCACCCCCGAGATATCTCTCCCAAATTTTAATCCACCACACATGGATGTGGGACCACCCTGTTCTGCATCTTTGCCTCTCCTACCAGTCTGGATGGATGTATTTTCTTTCATTCCTTGGTTGTCAGATTTCCATTCAACTCAATTTGTGATGGTTCTGAGTGATGGTTGTTCTACAGTTTAGTTGTAATTTTGATGTGGTTATGCAAGAAGGTAAGTTGTGTTTACCTATGCCACCATCTTGACCAGAATTCCTTGTGCTTTTTTTTTTTCATTAAAATATCTTTCTGACCCTGGCCAAGTGACTCAGCTAGTTAGCATTGTTTTGCGTACCAAAAAGTTGTGGGTTCACATCTGAATCAGGGCATATACCTAGGTTATGGGTTCGATCCCCAGTCGGGTTATACATGGGAGGCAACTGATTGATGTTTCTCTCTCACACTGATTCCCTCCCCCTCTCTCTTCCCCTCTCTCTCTAAAATCAATAAACATATCTTTGGGTGAGGATTAAAAATATATATATATCTTTCCAGCAATTTATCTGTTTACCTAAATATTTTGGCCTGTAGCTTTTCATCATTTCTTACATGAGTTTAAAATCTTGACTATATCTCTAATTTATGATTTTAGTTGTATATTTTATTTTTCCCTCTCTCTTTTCTTGTTCTCATTTATTTCTTTTTAATATTTATTGAATTTATTGGGGTGATATTAGTTAATAAAATTATATAGGTTTCAAGTATACAATTGTATAATGTATAATCTGTACATTGTAGTATGTGTGCAACATTCAAACTCAAGTCTCCTTCCATTTATCACCCTTTTACCCTCTTCTACCCTCCCCACTCTTCTTTTCCTCTGTTAATCACTGTACTATTGTCTGTGTCTATCAGGTTTTTTTGTTTTATTTCTTCACCTTTTCAGCCAGCTCCCCAACCAAGAATACTCTACCTAACAAAGCTATTAGCTGTGTTTTGCCATGTAGAAAGTGCACCCATGTTTTTGTGCACATTATACCAGGGATTATTATACCCAAAGAAGAAAAAGAAGAAGGATGAGGAGGAGATTAAAAATATGAATAATATAATGTCAAGAAATACATATCTATCAACAATTACTTTAAATGCAAATGATGTAATGCTCCAATCAGAACACATATGGCGGCCAAATGAATAGCAAAACAAGACCCTTACATATGTTGTCTACATGAGACTTACTTCAGATAAAAAAAACACATAGACTGAAAGTTAAGGGATGTAAAAAGATATTTCATGAAAATGGAAACAAATAAGTAGAAAAAGCTGGGATAGCAATACTTACACTAGACAAAATGATCCAGCAGAGCAGGAATGGACTCATAGATACAAAGAACATTTTAATGGTGGCCAGAGGGGATGTGTGTTCGAGATGGAGAGGGTGGAAAGGTGAAGTGATTAAGAAGTACAAATTGATAGTTACAGAAATGTCAGGGGGATGTAAAGTAAACCATAGGGAATATAGTCAATAATATTGTAATTACTACGTGTGATGTCAGAAGGGTACTAGATTTATTGGTGTGATGACTTAGTAAGTTATATAATGTCTAACCACTGGGTTATATACTTGAAACTAATATAATATTGTATGTCCCCTTAATTGAAAAATAAAAAAAAAGATTTAAAGTGAAGAAAATAAAAAAGGGAGTGCTGGAAGTAAGAAAACTCTCCAACAAACTAACACTCACAATAATGAAGATATATCAAAGGGCTACAGCACTCAATGGAAATAGCTCCCAATAGCCAAAGCTGGAAGGAACAATTTGAACAAGAAAATAAATGAAATAGCATCTAAAATATTCATAAGCTCATACTAATATAAGTAAATTATTGAATAAATGAATACATGGTAGAGAATAGACAAGTATCTCATGTAGAATAACTCCAAATAATTTATGTAGATAATCCACCTTTAAAGATAAGAAGTATAAATCTCTACTTCATAAGTGTGGGCAGTACTTACTGAGTTTCTTCCAAAGAATAAATTATGGAAAGAGATTTTTTATAAAACAGAAAGTATGATTTTATAGTGGAGAATCCTGACAAATGCTGTCTCAAGCCAGGTGACGAAAGCTAGCATCAACAGTGATGTTGTAATTATAGTATTGATAGTATCCATACTGAAAGAATTTGATGAGATTGGCATTTTACCCCTGTGGTCTTCCTTCCCCAAACGTATACCTCAGTCCCTTCATGAAGAAAACATCAGGCAAATTCTGCAAAATACCTATCCAGTGTTCCTCAAAACCATCAAGGTCATAAAAACAAGCAAAGTCTGTGAAACTGTCACAACCAAGAAGAGCCTAAGGAGATGTGGTACCCTGGATGAGATTCTGGAACACAAAGAGGACATCAGAGGGAAATGGAGGATATCTGAGAAAATTATGGATGTTACTTAATAATTTATCAGTATTGACTCATTAATTGTGACAAATGTACCATACTAACAATTTAAGATGTCAATAATAGGGGAAACTGGATGTGGGGGTATATCTCCCTGTACTATCTTTGTAACAATTCAGTACACCTAAAGGTTATAAAATAAACAGTTTATTTAATAATTTTTAAAGCTAGTGGTAGAGCTTTTTTTTTTCACGTTTGATATTTGAAGCACTATCTTGGATAAACATTGATAATGTCCCAATCAAGTTTGATTGAGAAAAATGAGAAAATGGTTTATTTCCTAATGAGATAATCAGTATTTCAAAAGATCTCAACAGACTGGAATAATAGATTGATCAGTAACAAGATGCAATTTCATAAGGTTAAATTATTGTGAATTTATGTCCAAAAATTAACTGCATGTTTTTTAGTTGGAGTATATGTGAAAAAAATCTTCGAGGCTTAATATTATGACAAACTTGATGTGAGTCTGTAAGTTTTTGCTGTCTAAAAAGTCAATATTCGTCTACATTAACAGTGTTTAGAATGAAAAATAATGTTGTTAATCAGTTATGTTTAAAATACTCCTGGAATATGGAATTTAGTTTGGAAATGGTACACTTAGTTTTTTAATGAATTTATTGGGCTAACACAGATTAACAAAATTGTACAGCTTTCAGGTACACAATTCTACAACACATCATCTGGACACTGTAGTGTGTGATCACCACCCCAAGTCAAGTCTCCATCTATCACCATTTATCCCCCTACACCCTCCTCCACCTATCTCCCTCCCCTCAGCAATCACTATTGTTGTCTGTGTCCATGAGTTCTTTCTTTTTTTTCTTTTTAACTCCATCTCTCCACAGAACCCACCCAATCCGCCTCCCCTGATAGCTGTCAGCCTACTCTCTATCTTTGAGTCTGGAAATGGTACACTTTAAAAGATACAGGACTGATTGGAGCATGTCCAGAAAAGAAAATGTAGAAATGTGAGAAAACTCCACTGTGTACATGAAGAAATTTTGAAGGAAATGGAATATTTAGCCTGAGTGAAGGGAAATTAGAACATAATGTTTCTTCACATATTTAAAGAGCAACAGTGTAAAAGAAAAATGAGATTAATTTTGTGTGGCTTTAGAAGATAGGGTCAAAATAGAATAAAAGCTTGAAGGAGGAAGATTTCAGAAAAATACTTAATTTCTGAAAGTGAAATTGTCCATGTCACTGGCAGTGTTCAAGTACAGTCTCTATGATCATTTGTTGAAGATCGTCATGAGGAATTTGAGTGTTTATGGGGAATTTTAGTAGAATGTAGTTAATGCCTTTAGCCTTTATATTCTTTGACATTTTGTTCAATTAAAAAATTTCAAAATACATTATTATTCCTTTGTGAAAAACCAAACTCTACATAATGAGTAAAACAAAGCAGAAAGATGAAATTATTGCAAGGTTTTTGACTTGCAAACTGGGAAACGAAAGGCTATAGGAGTAATGTGTTCCAAGTTTCTCAAGGACTAAGGGATTTCTGTGGGATAAATGGAGAAATTATTTGGCTTTTTCAGCTGATTGGTTGCATAATGGCCTTCTTTCTTATTTCGATCAGGGTAGTTAAGACAGGGACATTCAAAGATGAACAGACTTGGCATTTAGTTATTGACTGGTATCCTCTGCTGATTTCTAAGAGCCATACATTCTTGTAAGGTTAAGTTAAGTTTCCTTTATTCGCTCACGTTGACCATCTCTAGTTGGTCCTTGAACTAAGTGACACCATTGTAGTTTTGTTCTACACATGATACTAGTTAATCTTCTGAAGACTTAATATTAGACACTGGGGAAGCAACTAAGCATATAATAGATATGATGATAGCTTTTGGAGCAATTGTCTGGGTTCAGGTCTGGTTCTGTCACTAGCTTTGTGAGCTTTGGCAAGTTACTTAACATCTATATTTTGGAGGTTTTACCCAGCCAAAAGCAATGTGTTTTCTCATTTGTAAAATTAGAATAATAGTACATACCTCATGAGATTATTATAAAGATTTAATGACTTCATATTTACACAGTGCTTAAAACAGTAACTGACACTTTGTAAGCATTATAAAAGTGTTAAAAATATTGAGTTTTTAGTAAAAGTTTTAAGAGGCTCTAAGGTTAAGACTGAACTCTGGATTTTATATGATGCATTTAAATGTTAAAATACGTAGGTTTTATTCTAATTTAGACTTTTTGGTGCTGTTTTGTTATATTTTTCATGCCACAACTTAAAGATAATAGATCTAATAAGATTAGTAAATCAATGATTCTCTGCTATGTAGATATTTATACATTCAAATCTTAATTTATGTTATTTTTCCCCCACATTTACTCCACATCAAGTTTAAATTCCAAGTGTTTTTCCCCTCAGTTATTTTAAGGCCTGTCTTTCATCACTTTGTTTTTGCTCACCCCAAATGCAACAATATCCTTGCTTAATCAAGTTAACTTATGCATCTGGAATTGCAACATAAAGGTCCCAAAACAACACTTGAGAAACTATGATTTATACTTAATGTGTTACAGGTGGCTTCTTAGGAGAAATGCTTATTTCTTGTGTCATTAAAATGATAAATTTCTAAATCTTCAAATTGCATTTCTGTTAAAAGTTTACTGTGGTTCAGTTTTTTCTAAATTTGGTTTTGCATACACATTTCCAAATAATACTCTTGACCTCATGTTTACAGGAGCAAAATTACCATTAAAATGCTAGAGGGAGATGAATATTAACAAATTTCCTGCCATTAAAACATCATAAGTTATTTAGACTAAACTGCACCAGGTTTTGTAACATGTTCTAGAGATGGTCTGGTAAGAATTTTACATCAGATTACTATCAAAACCAATAGGAATATAATTGTTGAGACAGTTTCAAAAATAAATACAACAAAATAAGCAACTACAATAGGTTTTAACATGTGATCTGTTACATTGATTTTTGAGAGCTTGACTAGCAGCCAATTTATATCTTTTGAGAATTTTATCTTCAATTTCTCATTTTTGGAAAAAGGTTTACAATGAAGTAAATGCAATAATCATATCTTGAAGATACATTTGAGTATACCTTTGCTAAATTAATGTTTTATAATTTAAAAGTTACTTTCAAAATGAATTTAGGAAAGAATATATGCATCCCTGTGTTCATAGCAGCATTATTTATAATAGCCAAGATCTGGAAACAGCCCAAGTGCACATCAGTAGATAAATGGATAAAAAAGACATGGTACATTTACACAATGGAATACTATGCTGCTGTAAAAAAGAAGGAACTCTTACCCTTTTGCAACAGCATAGATGGACCTGGAGAATCTCATGCTAAGCAAAATCAGCCAGTTAGAGAAAGACAAATCTCACTCATATGTGAGATTTGATCTCACATATGATCTCACGTATATGTGAGATCTAATGAACAAAATAAACTGACAACAAAATAAAACCAGAGGCATGGATACATGGAACAGACTGACAGGTCTCAGAGGGGAAGGGAGTGGGGGGGACTGGAAGAGATTAGCCAAAGAACATACATGGATATATGTGTGGCCCATGGACAGACAACAGTGTGGTGAAGGCTCGGGGCAGGGGGGGCAGGGGGATCAGGGTCAACAGGGGTTGGTGGACATCTGTAATAGTGTCAACAATGAAAAAGAAATAGAGATATAATTAGATGTCACACAGAAAAATAAGTGAATTTAGGGACCAAATACATGGTTTCCAGTAAGATTTTAAAAACATCTTAAAAACAGTATGTGATGTTAAGAACATCTTTTGTTGGTTTAAAGATAAAGAGTGTATTGTCCTGCAATAATACAGCTAGTCTGTAAATTATGTACAATTGCACCGATTGTCAGTCGAACAGCCATTTTGGTACAAAATAATTAATCCTGTAAACCTCTGGACATGGTATCTTAGGAAAATACCATTTGGTTAATTATTTTTTTAATTTAATTTTATTGATTATGTTCTCATTTTCTCCCTTTGCCTCCCTTCACCCAGCAGCCCCCACTCCCTCAGGTAATCTCCCCAACATTGTTCATGACCATGGGTCATGCGTGTAAATCCTTTGGCTACTCCATTTCCTGTACGATACTTTACATCCCCATGGCTACTCTGCACCTACCTACTTGTAGATCTACTGATTGTCTGGCCCGCCTTGGGAAAAATCATGTATCCCCTATTTAAATCGCTTGGCTGCTGCAATTGTTTCTGGGAATCTGAACAAGTTTCTATATTTGAATGTTCACCTGAAGGAAGTAAATTCAGTGCCATCCTTGTCGTAGTCAAGTCAGGAATTATAGAGTTATGTTATCTGATCCTATGGGCCATAGAAATATCCTAGATTTTTCATTAAACATGTAGAAGAAACTCAATGGAGTAGCCTACCACAGTTTTCCCTAATTCTTCTCTTGTTAAGTCATTTCACAAAACTTTTATTGTGCCTAATTTATTCAAACTGTATGTTATATATTAATAATACTTTTTAATAAACAAAACAAACAAAAATGGTTTTCTCAAGGCTACAATATGGTGAAAGAGTCAGACAAGTAACAGAAACTTGTAAGACAGTTTGAAAACGCTGTAAGAGAGTGCTAAAAGAACACAGCATCGAGGTTGCTAATTATGCCTGAGATGGCTTGGATGAGATGATGATTGAATTAAGACTTAACATTTTGTGGAAATTACCAAGGAAATTTTGGGGTAGGTTAAAGGAATGAAAAGGATATTTCAGGCAGGAAACAGCATTTGCAAAAGCACTGATTTTTGAGTATGTGGTATTTTATTTTTAAAAACCACTAAATATTTAGGTATAGCAAGTAAACAAGACCTTTGTCTAGAAAGATAAGGTCCAGATCAAAAAGTATCTTCAATGAAATCCTATAATTAAAATTTTTACTTTGAATAAGACATATTTTCAGACAGTTTAATGGTGACCATACTACCACTTTTCATGGAACTACTAGAGTAAAATGAATTAAATGTACAACTCTATGGACTTAAAATATATGTACACCTATTCAACTATCACCCAGATTAAGATTTAGAACATTTCCACCACTCCAGGTTCTCTCATACCCCTTCCCTGCCCATAACCATGCCTCAGCCATGAAACAACTATTCTAATTTATATTGCCATAGATTAGTTCTGCCTGTTCTTGTGTTCTTTATAGACTCTATTCTTTCACTCAACATAATACTCGTGAGATTCACCCATGTTGACGTATTTAGTACTAGTTTTTTCTTATTGCTGAATAGTCTCTCATATGATTTTATTAGAGTGGTTTATCCATTCTAATGTTCTTAAACATTTGTATTATTTCAATTTTTTTTTGCTACAATTAAGCAAAAGTACTATAAACATTTTTTACATATGCTGATACGTTGTTTGCATTCTTTGATATCCATTCACATATCCATTCATTTCTGTTGGGTAGATTCTCTTGGAGTAAAATTGGATGTTTAGATTTAATAGATACTGCCAAAAAGTTTTCTGAAGTGATTATACCAATTTATGTGCTCACCCCATGCTCAGCCCCAGCTACTGCCCCATGACCAATCCTACAGACTCCAATGGATCCAACTAGTTTCACAAGTGAATCTTGAGGTATCTGGCTCCTCCCTCAAATTCCAGACTTAAATGAAGGATCATACCACAGAGTTATGACAATGGGGACAGGACCCAGGAGTGGCTGGCCAGTAAATTCCCTCTTCATTCTTTTGTAGTAGACTTTTCTGAGGCATGGTGTTTCCGTATGACCTGTCTGGAGATACCCTGTTTAGGCAAGTTGCTAGCTGTGTGCCTTTGAGAAGTAATGTAACATATTGTATTTGCTGGCAGCTTTTCCTTCCCTCACTTCTTTTTTTCCTCACTTTTACATTAGCACTTCATCTTTGTCTCAGGATTTATTTTTTTAGGAAATCCAGTTAATTAGTAGTCTTTTCTTCTCAC
The DNA here is from genome assembly GCA_007922815.1 of Macrotus californicus. Classification (NCBI taxonomy): domain Eukaryota; kingdom Metazoa; phylum Chordata; class Mammalia; order Chiroptera; family Phyllostomidae; genus Macrotus; species Macrotus californicus. Next base: position 5,400 of record VMDR010019658.1, on the reverse strand, counting down.
CTTTAAATTCTATCCACTCTGCAGTATTCAATGTTATTTTTAGGTCCTGCCCACATATTGCCTCTTCCATTTACTTTTTTGATTCTTTTTATTACTTGACTTCCAAGAACTTTTTCTCTTCCTTTTCTATGATACTAATCATTTGCTACCTTATAATATAATTGTAGCTTTTTTACTAAACAAGCTGGATCTGGTACAGTGCTTGCAGAAAGTGGGTTTCTTCGTTTCCACTGATTCCTTGAGATTGCTCTCTCTACTTTTTCTTCCCTACTCTTGGGTGATATTTCAGGAAATTCCATTACTTTGCACTCTTCCTATTTTCTCCTCACACACTCATGTAGGTTTCCTCCTGCACTTATTTTCCCTCTGCCTGAACACTCAACCCAGATATCAGTAGGGCTCATATATTTTATTTATTTTATTTTGTTATATTCTATTTTTAGATTAAATTTATTGGGATGACATTGGTTAATAAAATTATATAGGTTTCAAGTGTACAACTCTATGACATATCATCTGTATATTGCATTGAGTGTTCACCACCTAAAGTAAAATCTTCTGTCACCACATATTTGATCCCCTTTACCCTTTACTAATCCCCCTTTTCCCTTCCTTCTGGTAACTACCATACTGTTGTCTGTGTCTATGAGTTTTTGTTTGCTTGTTTTTCTTTTTTGTTCATTTTTTTGCTTTCAGTTTTATATTTCATATATGATGTACACCCTTCAGTAGCTTAGTTGGTAGCATCAAAGACTCTTAGCATCTCTCTCAGATGCTGTCACATTATTAAGACCTTCCATGACCACTCAATTTAAAACTGCAACTCCCTCAACACTCTCTTTTTCCCTTTGCTGCTTTTTTTAGTTGGGAAGCAGTCACTATTTATTAAGTGACCAGATTACAAAAACAACCATGGTAGATGCCTTATTTCATCCTAATAAGCCTGTTGATCTGGTATTCCCTGTTACTAGCATTCTCCACCTTCTCCAAAATGGCTGGTCTTATTTTTCATTCCACCTCATGGAGAAGACAACTTGAAGGACCACAGGAAGTTGTTTGCTTCTTTGAAGCATTTTCCAATAGAATGGATCTTATGAATCAGACCCTCCATACAGATGATGCCATATTTACCAAGAAATCGGGCAATCAATGTGTTATCTGTCAGAGCAATTTGCTTTTTGTTAATTTTGCCATACCATGCTTATAAATCAGTTCATTTACTGACACCAGGTTTGGGTACCCCCATGCGATATATGGTTCCACAATTTTCAGCAAGTTAATTGAAGCCTTGCTGAGCTTAACAAAGGTGCCATTGATAACTTTGATCCTGATGACAAATGCTAATTTGGATTCTGCAGATATGTAGAAGTTGCCAGCTTTTCTTGTCATTCTAGCCTTTCAAATTTCAATTCCATATCTCTACCTATATTTCTTGTGATGATGCTTAGCTTTATATATATATAAAGTGTACACACACACACACACACACAAAAGTCCTTCTTGTCCTTTGAAACATCTTTTGGGCAAACTTCTTTCTTGGACATTTGATCTCCAGCTCTGTGAAATTTCTTTGCATTTTCTTAAGGGTTTCTGGCACTGCAGGAAACTTCCTCTTCTCTTCTGTGTCCTCCATGTTTCCAGCTGGAAAAAAGATCCCTTTGTTATTTTATTTTCCTTATAGCACTTACCGTCTTCTAGCACATCACATATTTTATTTTTAACTTTTGGGTTTTGTCTTGGTTCTCCCTCCTAGAATGTAAGATCTACGAGAGTAAAATATTGGCCTTATTTGTTCTTACTGTATCCCTGGAGTCTAGGAAATGATGAACAGGTGATATTTCTTGACTACCCACAGGATTCCAGACTTTTTATTAGATGCTGAGCATACTTACATAAACAGATATCATCCCTACCCTCATGGAGCTTGCAATCTATTTCAGGAAACCAACTTTACACATAAAAGTATCCAAATAAATGTTCAACTATAGTTATAATAAATACCACTAGACAAAAGTACTTATTGATATAAGGGCATCAAACCTGCTGTTGGACATCAGGAAATGTTTCCCTTATAAAGTTATATTTAAGTTGACACCTGACTGATGAAATGAGAAAAGGCACAACTAGAAGGAATAGCGAATGCAAGAGCCCTGAGACAGGAAAGAGCTTGTCTTTTCACAGAACTGTGAAGTCCCCAATGTTATTGGAACATAGCAGTTGAGAGTATTTTCGATCTGTATTTCTCTGAAAGCAGAGTCATACAGACATTCTTGGATGCATGTAGTTTATTTAGGAGAAAATCCCAGGAACCAAGAAGGAGAAAGTGAGTAGAGTGAAATAGGAAACGAGGAAGTCAAACATAAGAATGTGTTATTAGGCAGTAAACTCTGTGACATTGTTCTTTTAATTTTCTTTTTGCTACATCGCCCAGGCAAGGGAAACAAAAGAAGAAATAAACAAATGGGACTACATCAAAGTTTTTGCACAGTAAAGGGAACCATAAACAAAAGGAAAAGACAATCTATTGAATGAAAGAAGATATTTGACACTGACACGTCTGATAAAAGGTTAATATACAAATTGTATAATGAACTCATACCACTCAGCACTAAAAAACCGAACAATCCAGTTAAAAAATGGTTAGAGGACCTGAATAGACACTTCTCCAAAAAGGACATACGGATGGCCAATAGACATATGAAAAGGTGCTCAGTGTCACTAATCATCAGGGAAGTGCCAATTAAAACCATGGTAAGATGTCACTTACCACTTGTCAGAATGGCTATCGTCAACAAATCCACAAATGACTAGTGTTGGCAAGGATGTGAAGAAAAAGGAACCCTGGTGCACTGTTGGTAGGATTGCAAATTGGTGCAGCCACTAGGGAAACAGTATGTAGGGACCCCCAAAATTAAAAATAGGACTACCTTATGACCCAGTAAATCCATTTATGGGTATTTACTTGAAGAAATACAAAATACTAATTTAAAAAGATATTTGTTCATTGCAGCATTATTTATAATAGCTTCTAGGACATAAAAGCAATCTAAGTGCCCATCAATAGACAATTGGATAAAGAAAGATGTAGTACATATATACAATGGAATATTACTGAGCCATAAAAATGAATGAAATCTTATCATTTATGGCAACATGGATAGACTTAGAAGGTATTATGTTAAGTGAAGTAAATCAGACAGAAAGACATATACCATGTGATTTCACTTATATGTGGAACCTAAAGAACAAAATAGGCAAACAAAACAGAAACAGGCTCATAGATACAGAGAACAAACTGATGGTTCCCAGAGAGGAAGAGTATTAAGGAGCTGGGTGAGAATAGTGAAGGGATTAAGAAGCACAAATTGATAGTTACAAAATAGTCATGGGGATGTAAAGTACAGCATAGGGAATATAGTCAATAGTATAGTAATAACTGTATGGTGTCAGGTGGGTACTAGAATCATTTGGAGCATCACTTTGTAAATTATATAAATGTCTAGCCACTAAACTGTATACCTGAAACTAATATATATTAATATTGGATGTTAACTCTAATTGAAAAAAATTTAGAGATGTGTTTTTGAGTTTTTTGTAATCCACTTTATTTGTTGTCTTTAAAATTTTTATTGTTTATGCTATTACAGTTGTCCCAATTTTCCCCCCTTTACCCCCTTACCCCCAGCCTGTTCCCCATTCCCATAGTCAATCTCCATACCGTTGTCTATGTCCATGGGTCACACATATATGTTCTTTGACTAATCTCTTCACCTTTCAATGAGTCCACTTTAAAGAGCTGATGCATTTATCCACAAACCCCACATTCTATCAACTGAGAGTTGCCTCAGATAGGAGTTAAATTCTCACTTATCCGGGCTGTGCTTGCCAAATGGGCTGAGCAAACTCCCATGATGTCTGGAGGACAGAGGGCAGAATGCAGAAATATTTGAGTAGGAGATGGGCAATATAAAGTGAACGGGAATGATCTAACACAGATACGGCTAAAATGAGAGATGTGCTGTGAACACATGATATGGAGGGTACCAGAGACATCTGTTACAGAGGAGAAATGTGGTATTGTTATCATAATTATTATTTTAAAATAAGAATGGAGTTGCCTCAGAACATGAACAGCTAAGTTTGGAATCATTACATTTCAGTGCTTAAGCTTTTTCCTTCTCAAACTCACATTTTAGTTTTTGTCAAGTTAGGAGGCAGTGTGAATAGACTATTATATTTATGTTCATTGATTTCCTGTTATATAAACTGCCCTACAGTCTATAAGATAATTTACAGTCTATAAGATAATTTGTGGTTTCCTAAAATTGGTACAAATTGGTGAATGAGTCAGAATAAAATATAAACAATAAAGTGCCATAAATTTAGAGACAGGGAATGTTCAGGAAAGGAGTACATTCTTAACCTCATTATTAAAGTATTAAATTGTTTTTAATAGTTTGGGAAGTAGTGTACTTAGTGTATTTGACAGCAGAATTGGATCATTTTGTTAACACATTCTTCCTCTAGATGACAAAGTTATTTTTAGTAAAAAGCAGATAATGAAATGAATAATCATAATGCCAGAAAGTACATGCAGACAGTAAAAAAATCTTTTTTTAATTGAGATATAACTGACATACATTATATTAGTTTCAGGTTTACAGAATAAGACTTTATATTTGTGTATATTACAAGATTACCTCAATAAGTCTAGTTAACATTGATCACCACACAATTACAAAAAATTTTTTTCTTATGATGAGAATGTTTAAGATCTACTTTCTTAGCAACTTTCAAATATATAATACAGTATTATTAACTGTAGTTACCATACTGTACATTACATCCCCAGGACTTATTTATTTTATAACTGGAAGTTTGTGCCTTTTGACCACCTTTACACTTTTTGCCCATCCCTAACCCTCTGCTTCTGACAATCATTAATATGTTCTCTGTAGAGCAGCCTGGTAGTTACCAGAGGGAAGGGGTGTTGGGGGACTGGGTGAACGAGGCAAAGGAATTAAGAAGTACAAGTTGGTAGTTTCAAAATAGTCATAGGGATGTAAAGTACAGTATAGGGAATATAGTCAGTAATATTGCAATAACTACATATGGTGCCAGGTGGGTACTGGAAATATGGGCAAAACACTTTGTAAAGTATATATATTATATAACCACTATGCTGTACATCTGAAACCAATACAAAATAATATTGAAAGTAAGCTGTAATGGAACAGGAAATGTTCTCTGTACCTATGAGTTCGTTTGGTTTGTCTGTCTAGAGCCCACACATAAGTGAGAGCACTTGGTATTTGTCTTTGTCTGTCTGTCTGGTGTGCTTAAGTTAGCACAAGACACTCAAGTTCATCTCCATTGTCACAGATGGTAAGCTTTCCTTCT